>CM067080.1:16374363-16514363 GCA_033980235.1 Diadema setosum
ACAATATAGGTCAAAAATCAAGGTCAAAGGTCAAAGAAGACAAAGGTCAAAATTCTGTGTAGAAGTTTTGA
This sequence comes from Diadema setosum, assembly GCA_033980235.1. Lineage (NCBI taxonomy): Eukaryota > Metazoa > Echinodermata > Echinoidea > Diadematoida > Diadematidae > Diadema > Diadema setosum. The sequence goes on from CM067080.1 coordinate 16,374,435, forward strand.
AGCCCTCACCTAGTGCTATCACATAAAGCAAACGGAATCGAAATCGGGTTAAAAATGGCAAAGGAGTAGCATTCTGTAGCAAAATGCACAATATAGGTCAAAAATCAAGGTCAAAGGTCAAAGAAGTCAAAGGTCAAAATTCTGTGAAGAAGTTTTGAAGCCCTTAACTAGTGCTATCATATAAAGCAAACGGAATTGAAATCGGGTTAAAAATGGCGAAGGAGTAGCATTTCGTAGTAAAATGTACAATATAGGTCAAAAATCAAGGTCAAAGGTCAAAGAAGTCAAAGGTCAAAATTCTGTGTAGAAGTTTTGAAGCCCTCACCTAGTGCCATCACATAAAGCAAACGGAATCGAAATCGGGTTAGAAATGGCGAAGGAGTAGCATTTTGTAGCAAAATGTACAATATAGGTCACAAAATCAAGGTCAAAGGTCAAAGAAGTCAAAGGTCAAAATTCTGTGTAGAAGTTTTGAAGCCCTCACCTAGTGCCATCACATAAAGCAAACGGAATCGAAATCGGGTTAGAAATGGCGAAGGAGTAGCATTTTGTAGCAAAATGTACAATATAGGTCAAAGGTCAAGGTCAAAGGTCACGACTGAAATTCTGTGTAGAAGTTTCAAAGCTCCAATGTAGTGCTATCATATAAAGCAAACAGAATCAAAATTGGCTCATAAATGACAGAGAAGTAGCAAATTGAAGATTTTGATCACACACGGACGCACACACGGACACACGGACGGACGGACGGACACACGGACGGACGGACGGACGGACGGACGGACACACGGACACACACACGTACGGAGCCCGTTTCATAGTCCCCTGCTCGAACTCGTTCGGCGGGGACAAAAAGTCATCCCCAATATCCTGATGACCACACCTCCCAGGTACCCTATGGAAAATACATAAAATATCCTCTGACACCCTTAAAGGACAAGTCCACCTTCATAATACATGTGGATTACGTGAATGCAGCAATATTAGTAAAACACATCAGTATAAGTTTGAGGGAAATGGGAAAATCCATTCAAAAGTTTTAACGTACCTGCACAGTCACTGCTGGATGAGAAGACTACAACAGTGTATGATGTCACATGCATAGAACAATATAAGGAAAATATAAAGAGAATATTACAAATTTTTTTTTTTTTTTTTTAAAGTGCACATTTCCTTGACTTGTCACTTGACGTAAGTCAAGGGTAATATTGCTCACCCTGCCTTCTGAAAAAGGCAAAGGTTCTTTTATTATGAGGAAAAAAAATGAAAATGTTGAACTTTCCTGAGGTTTTTCTTTATATCGTTCTACACGTGACGTCACAAAGTGTAGTTGTCTTCTCATCCAACAGCGACAGAGCAGAAACTTCAAAAATGCATATTAAACTTTTAAATGGATTGTCCTATTTTCCTCAAACTCTCACTGATGTATCCTACTATGCTGCATTCACTCAATCCACATGTCTATGAAGGTGGACTTGTCCTTTAACCTCTCATATACAGTTGTACCTCACCTGTGAACCCTATGAATGTCCCTGACACTTCCTGATTGCAGCAACGGCTACAAAAGATCTGGCCACACACCCTGCAGTGGTGACGCCGTCTGAATGTGGTGAACTTTTCACCACAATCATAGCATTCCTTACACTGGCTGTCGGGCATCCAGTACTGCCTGATGTCATAATCTGTGTAAGTGGCTGGGTCCTGCCCATTCATATGATGCACAAAACAAAAACAAAAGTGGATTAGGGTTCTGAAATCAGAACTTTAAGTAATTTTTCAGTTATTTGATTGCTCATATGATTAAATATCATCTTCATTCTGGAAACATACAACATAGGGTGTGTTAAATAGTTGCCTTGGAATCCAGGTCTGACAAAAAATGTTCATATAAATGAATTTCATGCACCAACACCTCAGCCTGATTCACCATGGATTACACTGTGCAGATAGATTTAACAAAAGCAAGGCTGAATTTTGTTAAATCCAGTTGTGATCAACAAAGACAACATGCCATCTTGACAGGCATGTCTGTCAGCACACTATATACATATTGAAATCACTGACGACGACTTTGAAAGTTAAAATTGTGGCTTTGACCTGCCCTCTCATGTCAATTCAAGCAAGTTAAAATATTACAATAGACTTCTGACTGTGAAACTAGATCAAGATTCATAATAACAATTATTGACACACAATTACTGTATAGCAGTACTTATCAGCATGGATTTGTTATTTGCCTGTTGGAAAAACAAGTTTAACAACAGGATATACATATTTAGCTGGTATTCTTGAGGTCAATCCAAATTTTTGTCTGGCAGGTCCAATGTATAGCACACAAGCCACATAGTTTTCTCACATTGTGTACAGCACAACACAGTTGGAACAATTAAAAAACCTATAAAGTTCTTGACACATAGTCACAAAATTATCACAACCAATTTATTCCTAGAAGCAATATTCAATGTCCAACAAAATGGTGGTATAATTCTTAGTACACATTTTCATCAAATTGGTACCTAAGAAAAGTAAACAAATAGGTCATACATATGTATGGTACTCCCTTAAAAAAAAAACACACACACACATATATATAATATATACTAGCCCAAGGACACTATCCCAATCATCCTTTCAGTCATGCAAACTTGCTCAATATACATCATATTCCATATCATAAACAATTTCCTCACATTTGCTGTGTTTTCATATACTGTCATTATATAGATGATGACTGGCGGGGAAGGGAACATACCGAATGTTCCACCCGAAGGGTTTGAAATGCTACTGAGGGAGGTTATAAGTCCCGAGACGAAGTTGAGGGACTTATAGCCTCCCGAAATAGCATTTCAAACCCTGAGGGTCGAACATTTGGTATGTTCCCGACAACAAAAGTCATCATCTGTTATACTATATGGGTTAGTCAAATACCATCATTATCAATTGATTTCATGATCTGAAAGTGGCGCATCAAACCGTACACCATACCTTATTGATATCATGGTACGCTTAGCGTAAAGGTCCAGCACACGCACAACGCACTTGATCGCGCTAGCTCGCGCAGAGCCAAATTCACTGTGCGTGCGGGTATTTGTTACGTGAAAATGTTTTCCCATGGGGGAACATAACAAGAATGTTCGCCCATGGGGGAACATAACGAATGTACCTCCATCACGTGACTGTGTTTAGCCAATCACTAACCTGTACTTGACTAATCCATCTAATATATACAAATGTAACCCATCACCAGAAAACCTTAGTAAAGTCATCATACCAAGATTTTCTCTTTCTGGTATCTCTAGATTATTCAGACAATAAAGTTTGAAGTGAAATATAATATGTCCTGCAATACTTCCAAAACATCTACTGTAAAGGTTACCATGAGCCAAAAACAGTTTTAATAAAGTCAGCTTTGAAGTTTTAGGCATGTCATAAAACGTACAGACTGGACATACATGATATGAAGGATATATTGCAATTTTTTAAAAAAGGGGGAAAAAACTCATAAAGGTATCTAACTTTTTGTTTTGTGTGTGTATTTATTTGACAAGGTCACTAAGGAAACATTAAATTCTCATGAGAATACTTCCATCGGATCAACTATAGCGATGGTTTTAGGTCCCCTCTAAAAGACTTGGCACTAATGATGCTTTGCCTAGGAGCACAAGCACCAATGCCAGACTCTAATCATGGACCTGGTCTTATCCACTACACTACAACTGCTCATGATTCCTAATACTGTAAAAGTGGTTTCTTTCGCGGTGGTTTTATTTTTGCGCTTTTCATGCTTTGAGGTTGAACCGCGAATTTAACATCACGCGAAAATGTTTTGAAAAGTCGCGCGAAATTAACCACGCAAGGAAATGTCTTGTAACAACGCTATTGCTCACATGCATACACGAAGATTCCGCGCATTGAGTGTATTGATGGTCAACACACACACAGCGATACCGTGCAATGTAGGTACAAGCATGTCATAAAGTACTCAAGAGACGGGATTTCAGGTAAGCCTGCATTTGATTTTAAATTCAATTTAATAAATAAAAGATAATTGGATTATAGTTTGGGTTTTCATGTGCAAAATAAAACAGTTTTTGCCGACCGCGAATTTAAACACACGCGAAAAAGTCGGCGCCAATGGGAACCACAAAAGTATCTGTACGCGGAAGAAACCACTTTTACAGCAGTAAAAAGTTCTCATTTCAAAACATTCTAAAACTTCAAAATTCAGACAAGAAGTAGCTGACTTGTCAAATGATCAATTTCCTAACAAATGTGTTGTCTTATCTTTCAGTGAAATCACCCTCATTTGCAGTTTTCTTAGCTCTGATGTCTGCAACTCCATCAAGATAATGTGAGATAGTCCATTAATGTCTGTGTGTGAGAATCTATATGTGTGATACTGCGAAAGCATGAACACCTGTCCTCGTCGCTCAATGAGGCTGCTGAGATGTCGCAGTACTGTGGTCAGACTGCGGGTGTAGTTAACGGTGGGGCCTGGCACTGTGTACTCTGACAATCGCCGCCTGGCTGCAGCTGGGTCCACTTCTTTCCGCTGACCACCACTGATGGAGGGAGAGCTACTTCTTGGAGCAGCAGCTGCAGCATTCATCATCACAGAGAGAAAAAAAAAAGGGTGACAAGAGAGGCAATGGTTAATTTCACAAGTCCCAAAGCGTACCTTTACATTGCTGTTGATGATTCAAATGCATTACCTTTTTAAACCCCAATTGCATTGTTAAAGATAAAAGTAAACTGTAAATATTTTATTCTATTTTGCCTCTTGTAGCTGCCAATGATACTACACCTACAATGCATCCATCACAAACATCACTGACACAACTTAAAGGATAATACTGTAACAGCAATATGACTGATAACACCATGATTTAAATGAAGCCATTCACATGAAAATATCACCTCTACTATCCAGACTCCCTTCTCTAACTCTGCCTCCAGAGGGAGTCCTTTCCCTCCTCCGCACACTGTCATCCCCTTTTTTGGTTTTCAAGTCCTCTTCCTCCTGTTTGTGTTCCAAGTCAGACTTTCTTATAGTAAGGTCGGCAGGTCGTTTTTGGACTCCACTACCATGTACTGATGAGCCCAGGGCATTGCTGGTTCTACCTGCAGTTAAGGTATCTATAAAGCAATTCAAACAAACAAGACTGTGGAATCAAGAACAAAAGCATGTCATCAAACACACACACACACATATGGTGCACAAAAAAAAAAAATACTTTACATTGGCTCTCTAGGACTCATATTTTTTTTTCCACATGCATGCAGTCTACAGGAAGAGTTAACTATAAACTATGGGTGCAAGAAAATTAGAGACTTAACAAAATTTGCAGCTATTATGTGCCAAACAATGGGTACTTTCGTCTATTTAAATTGTATTAGTGGAAAATGGAGCAAAGAAAATGGGATTCCATCGGAATTCGAACCCGAGACCTCCGGATGCTAGCCCGGTGCTCTACCGACTGAGCCATAGAAAGCCCTAGTTCAGTGTTCGTCCCAGAAACCCTAAATTCTCAATGCTTGAGCATTGCAAAATTTGCAGCTATTATGTGCCAAACAATGGGTACTTTTGTCTATTTAAATTGTATTAGTGGAAAATGGAGCAAAGAAAATGGGATTCCATCGGGATTCGAACCCGAGACCTCCGGATGATAGCCCGGTGCTCTACCGACTGAGCCATAGAAAGCCCTAGTTCAGTCTTCGTCCCAGAAACCCTAAATTCTCAATGCTCGAGCATTGCAAAATTTGCAGCTATTATGTGCCAAACAATGGGTACTTTCGTCTATTTAAATTGTATTAGTGGAAAATGGAGCAAAGAAAATGGGATTCCATCAGGATTCGAACCCGAGACCTCCGGATGATAGCCCGGTGCTCTACTGACTGAGCCATAGAAAGCCCTAGTTCAGTGTTCGTCCCAGAAACCCTAAATTCTCAATGCTGAGCATCATTTTAATTGTAGTTCGAACACTGAACTAGGGCTTTCTATGGCTCAGTCGGTAGAGCACCGGGCTATCATCCGGAGGTCTCGGGTTTGAATCCCGATGGAATCCCATTTTGTTTGCTCAATTTTCCACTAATAAATAATATTCATTCTGGTCAGTTTTTCTGTTTGTGTTTATTTGTGTTAGATATTGCAGCACCTCCAGAATTTTAAAGAGTCCACTATATATCATGCATATATGCACAGAAGAGACATACATTTGGAATTTAAATAGGCACTTAATTCTGTTAACATCTAAGAACATAAGTTAAGAGACAGATTCAGAGAATGGCCCTGTCAACCAAATAACCCTATAAGCAGCCATAAAAAGACTGGGCATCTGCTACTAAAACAAAACAAAAAACAAAACAAAACATTTTCATTTGAGTTAACAACACCTTCACCCAAGGAAGAAATTTTGACAATGAATTCATCTATTTAATAATATTTTTACATTTACAGGTCACACGATACTTGTAATGTATTTATTCCTGTGAAACAGTCATTTTGAATGATAAAAGTGAAGTGAAAACAACTCTGTGAAACTTGACAAACAATATGAAGGATTTGTACATACCACTTCCTAGATAATCTTAGCATGGCATCAGGTGAGCTCCTGACATATCATTTTAGGCCAGCAACATCAATTTGTGCCATAATTTGTATGTGCTGAGAAAAGCACACTAGGACAGGCCCTTTTTATTCTTAACAAGGGTTCACCACTACCCTGTTCATTCCAGGAACCTGGTGTACCGGGTCCCCATAGCATCAACTCATAGACGGGAACTGGATATAAAATGCGTAGTTACTTAAGTACCAAAATGTACACGAGAGTGTCTGCATTCATGGCCTAAATTCATGTTTGCATGTGTCATAAAATGGGTAGAAAGATTACTTTGTCAAAAGATTTGAGTTTCTGCTAACCACATCTTCTTTGTTCTTTTTTCTTTTCTTTTTTTGTCTCAGAATTGCATACAGGTATCTTTGCATAATTCACCTTTTCAACTGTAGTAGTGTGTTTGTTTTGCTGCAAACCTCATACGAAGACATATGTCACAATTGAGGCTGAGCTCACTAGATTTTGACTTTCACTGACCCTATTCTGGGGCCCGTTGCATAAAAGTTACTATTATGGTAACTTTGCCATCCAGTGGTAACTTCCATGGAATTCTTGAATTTGATTGGCTGTTGAGTATTGTTGCCATGGTGGTTACCATTGGATGGCAAAGTTACCATAATAGTAACTTTTATGCAACAGGCCCCTGGTGCCCTTATGGTAAGGATATAACAAACAAATTTTGGAGCCCAGCGCATGCTCTATCCATACCTCATGTCCAATCAATAGTTTGCATTGTTCTATGATGCATGCAGTTGACCGTGAAAGGGAATACATGTCCTATGTAGAGCAAAAAGAATCTTGTTTGGGGGCATTGAGGGTTCCCAGGGAATTGTGGAAGGAATGGGTTGAGATTTCTTCAACAGAGCTTTAAGAATGTTATCTTGAAATTGCATTTATATCCTACCCTCAATTGCTGCATACATGATGTAAAATTCATTGAAACAAAATCCACATAAAAAAAACAACACACAGGCTGTTATCACCTTTGCTTCTACGAAACCAAGATGGAAAGGAGAATCGCGATGACTGGCCCTTGTCTTCATTAGCTGGTTGATGAAACCAGGTCAAGCTGCTCTCCACCTTGTGTCCACTGGAGGAAGCAGCCATAGTCGCTGGAGCAGGACCACAGGCGTTTAAACTAGTGAATTACTGTGAACATAGAATGAGCATAAAGGGAGCTTCATAGTTTGCAGTCTCATGTAAAGGCAGGTACATCAAATGTACTATATTGGCAGTCTTTCACTCTCCATGTGCCACGTACACACACGCCCAACTCAGTCGACGGCGTGCCAACGTCGCATATTCTGCTCAAACGCAAAGACCAGCCCACACTGATTGTAAATCGCCAAATGTCACAGTACAATGAAAGCATTTCTCGAGATTCCATTCCTGTCACATTGAGCTTGCATTTCATGTGGTGATTGAATAGCAAGCGGTGTTCCCTACTAGACAGGCAAGTAAATTTGAAGTTTCTGTCAATTGATGTTTAGTGTGCAAAAGTCATGGCTCTACAATAATGTAGCTACTAGTCATTTAAAAGAAAAACAATCAGAGATTTGCCATATAATTTACATTAAAGCAACGCTCGGCATTTTTTCTACAACTTCGGTCATTACATGTCCAGAATAACAACAGCCTATATATTGCACAGATTTGAAGAACAGAATGTTTTTCCGAAGTATGTTGCTGTCTAAGAATAATGTGGCACACAGGCGGTTTACACCATGGCACATAAAGAGTTAACCCGTTCCTTACGGGAACCTGGTATACCAGGTCCCTGTCGCAGCAACTGATTTATGGGAACCTGGTATACCAGGTTCCCAAGATGAAGACAAGAGTGCCTGCTTTCGTGGCCTAAATTCATGCTTCTTTGTGTTATAAAGTCCCAAAGCGTGGGTTTGATAAAAAGATTAGGGTTTATTCTATCAGCACTTCTTCTCTTTCTGTTGGAAGAAGTCGTATATCACAGTATGTTTTACATTTGTTCTGATTTAGTTTGCCCTCGTTCTGCTACAAAACTCGTATGAACATGTACATTAGCGATCAAAGGTGATCACAGTAGATATCTGTGTTCGCTGACCCTAGTCATCGCATTCTGGCGCTTGATTTGTGTATAACAAAAGAGTCTGTGAGCCCATCAGCGCACACTCTATTCATACATCGCACCTGATCGATATTTATATTGTTCAAGGGCACATGTAGTTGGCCATAGGGAGGGGATGCATGCAACGCTTGACTGCTTTTGCACAGGTGGATTACCAACCTGTCCATTCATTGTCGACGGGCAAAAAGAATCTCTTTTGGGGACATTGAAGGTATCTAGAGAATTGCAGAAGAAACGGGTTAAGAGTCTGTAAGAGTATTTTGATAATTCTGCAGCATTTGGACTATAAGGACACAAATTGTATGAGCCAGGGGTCTCAAGAAAGCAGATCTACCGATATGTTTGTAAATAAACATTACTGCCTTCTATCAAACAAATACAGCTGGGTTACTAGGGTAACTTTCTGAAAGCATTCAAGAACTGTCTTTTCATCTTAATTTTGGTAAGTTACATATTTGTACATACACTCACACAAAGAAAAATAGTCTGATAGCATCATCTACTCATGCTCACCTAGTATATTTCCTATCACCATTGTACAGTCATGTTCCTTGCTCATAGAAAAGGCCTTTTGCATCAGTTATGCAGTATTAAATCAGTTGACAGTACTCGTCCCATATCCCTGCAGTATGTAATTTTGCTACACTACATCTTGTATCCATAAATTATCCTATCAAAGCCAACCTTACAAAGACAGTCCAAAGTCTAACTTTCATTGTTCTGACCACTCCGATGATATACTTCTGATCATTATATTTCAACAAATGTAGCATCGAAGAAAAAACAACAATATAGACAATATTATTTGAACTAAAAAGACTGAAAACAGGGCAAAGGTTAATGTCTGCTAAAAAAATGATAACATCAACAGTCTTCAGGATCGGTGTCATTTATTGTTTGTCCTGCACAGAAACCAGTACCTGGTAAACCCTGCACACAAGGACAAGAGTTGTACCGGTACATAAATAAGCATCCTTCTCAGACTCTACCCTGTACGGATATGTAATAGTGTACTGTGACAGCAGTCCAGGAATTGATCAACAGCAGTGATATGGAAAGCAAAAACCTGATGAATCTCATTTGTCATGATATGACATGTTAACATTGAAGGTGGCATACATTGTACACTTTTTAATTGCCTCTCCAAGGCAAGGTTTATTTGAGATATTGCCGACTGGAAGCAATCCTTATAGTTTATACCCATATCTTGCCATTTGTACACTTCTTGATACAGTGTTAACTGTGCTATCATATAATTTGTTTGGATAGTCTAGCACGGCTGGTAAAGAGACTAGCGTGCGTCTGGCGTGTTCATTATGATGCATCACCACACAGCGAGTATTCGAGATGAAGCACTCATTCGCAACTTCCAGAACCGAGTGTCTTTTTGTAAGATTTATGCCAGTTAAGAAGGTGGGATTGTTAAACCTGAAAATCTATAGTTTTGTGACCCTTGTGGATCAATTTGATAGTGCAAAGGGTGATTGTTAGATTTGTGGTTTGCTCGATCAGTTCTAGCATTCTTAGTTTCGATCGTTCATGACATTGACATTGTGTGCACTTGCCTATATTGAAAGTTTGATTCACGGCCCTTGAGCGTGCTGTAACTAGTGCAAGTTTAAAAGACATTTGGTGTTTGATTGGGGTTTGAGAAAGCGATATGGAGTGTTATTGATTGTTTGAAGAACAATTGTAAGGATTGATAATTGTGTTTGAGGTGAATTCGCAGTTGCAGTAAAAATAATGTGAATTCGGTCTGTTCAGGAACTATTTTATTAGTAATTAGCTGGCTTGGTGTTCCTTGGTAACCGGTTCACGCCAATAAAAGAGGCGGAGTGATATTTTGGGGTAAATATAAGGTGATAGTAGAGCAGATAAGCCGAAGAATTGTGCAAAATTTGACTAAAGCATGAAACTTTCACCATTGTTAGTACATGCTATAAGATTAATTTTAAGATCGGGAGGTAAGTCTGAATTGACCTCTGATGACCTCTATAGGTCAATGACCTCAAAATCTAAGAAAATTGATATTTTGCGTCATTGGTTAATGATAAACACAGTAATGATGTACTAAAACCTAATATTTGTCACAGTGAAATTGTCTTTATGTTCCATAGAGCCCTGACAGGTTTCTATCTTTGACCTCTGATGACCTTCAGAGGTCAATGACCTCAAAATGTCAGAAAATTGATATTTTAATGCGTCACTCATAACTGAAACACGATAATTATGTACTAAAAACTAATTTTTGTAAGAGGAATTGCCTCAATGTTCCACTGAGCCTTTCGAGTCAGATTTCTACCTTTGACCTCTGATGACCTCAGATGACCTATGATGAGGCCAATGACCTCAAAATGTCAGAACATTGATATTTGGTGCAATTGGTTGATGACAAACATGATTTAGATGTTATATTCATTTGTATTACAATTGAATTGTTTTCCTATTCCACAGAGCAAGAGAAATTACTCACGTGTCTCTACCTTTGACCTCTGAGGAAGGTGACAGGTCAATGACCTCAAAATATCAGAATATTGATATTCTATGTATAGTCAATGGTCAACTTTGTAATACCCGATGTGCAACTGAGGTCACATGTGTAGGCTTACCTGTATTGATGTTTGGCTTCAGTGGTGTAATCGTAAATGCTTAATCATGTACAAATCACGCATTGATGTTTTGATCAAAGTATGTATGCATATTCCACAGAGCATTGGTTTATAGTAACAGGTCTCTGAAATGTGAGAGGTCAATTACTTCAGAAATAAAGCTTAAGTTTCTTGAGTGATGGCAGTGACCTCAAATACAACTGTTATGTTATGTAGACTAGCAAATATGGCCATTATCTCGACACTCGAGGAAAACAAGGCCCACGAGACTGATATACAGAGTGTTTTAATCTATTCAGTGTAAGTCTCATAGATCTTTTCCCCATTTTGTCGGACTCATTATGGGACTGGTTTGCCTAAGTGTCAAGCTCATGGGCAATATTTGCATAGTTTCCAGCTGGTGGGCCTGTATTGGCCAGTGTAAAGCTGGTGGGTTGTTACAGTATGACTGCGATGAATGACTCATGGTCCTGGAGTATACAGTCCACAGCTGCGACATCATGGACCATCTTGAAAACTTCGACATACTGTGAGGCCCAACATGCATTCCACATGAAGCAATCCTGTGTATTGCAACTAGCTATTGCCATCCGAGACCTACCCAGGGAATAGATAAGCATTTGTGGCAAACCATGGAGAAAGCGGATTGTGCAAAATATTTTGGAGTTCCAATAGGAGGCTCAGCTGGAATCAAATCGCCACAGCAGCTTAAAAAGGTTATACTTTAACCAAAGACTCTCTCCAGACGAAGATACGAGTATCATAAAGTTCAGGTGTTTTGCTACTCCATGCCGCTCAGGACTGTCCTGGAATATGCATGCATCATCTGGGATCCATTCACCCAGGTGAAACATCATGAAGTTTGGAATGATCCAGAGAAGATATGCACTCTTTAGCTGCAATGACCATCATATGCAAAACAAGCAGTGTTACAGCCACACTTGAAAAACAAAACAAAGCAAAACAAAACAAAACTACAATGGCAATCCCAGTAAGAAAATACAGCTCAGGCAAATTCAGCGATGATGTTCTGCATCAAGAACCCCACAATATCCATTCCGCAGGAAGTTGTGGCTCTATTGCTGCATTCTTCAAAAAGGGCAAATGACCAAAAATGTCAGGCATCATTTGCAAGAACACAAAGTAGGCCTACTCCCAAAAAAGGTGGCGGCTACTCTCGGCCACTGTCTCTTGTATCTCTTTGAAACACTTCAGGAGAGAGATACTCAATATTCAGCTCTGTTATTAAAGATACATATGTCTCTCTTTTTGTTTTTGCATTTGTTTGTTGTTTTTTGCTTCATATAGCTCTTTGGATACCTTCTTTAACCAATTAAGAAAAGGCTCCATGGCAGAATATTACAAGATTACACAGTATAATGAAGAAGAAGAAGAAGAAGAAGAAGAAGAAGAAGAAGAAGGAGGAGAATAGGAAACGAGATCTGCTGTCAATGATGCAGAGCCAATACCAATCAGTTCCATGGCAGATCTTAGTCGGCACTGCAAAGGTTTGGATGTCTCTCTCTGTTGACAAAGGATATTCTAAAGCTCCAAGTAAGTCCATGGGGTGGTTTACATTGTCTGGGCATAGAGGGTTGGGTTGGGTATATGAGGATATGATGCTTTGTTATAACAATTAGGTCTGAGATATCTATTTTTTATGTTTGTTTTGACCATCCCGCATGGATCTCCAACAAAAAGGAATGATAATGTGTTAGACCCAGCCGCCACCGTGTTTTTTCAATAGATTTTGATATTACAATGTAGTTGAGAAAAAAGTAACCGCTCATTGTCCTAGATGGAAGTCAAAATTGAACTGTGTGTGGAATACTCTGCATACAATTTTGGACACACACACGCACACAAAATGCATTTTTTTTAAAATATAATTATTATTTCATAAGCAGCAGGCCATTACAAACCAAAAGAAACCAGACATCAATATTCTTACATTTTGATGCATATCTTTCAATATCCTCCAGAGGTCAGAGGATCATCGCTAATGTTCATGTGAAATGAGTACACGCCTTTTGAATTGCTCACTTTTATTGCTATAGAAATACACAATATGTGCATCATGTCAATCATTAAATATTGTATCAGTTTCATTTCAGTCTTGGATTATTTTTTCTATGTACAAATAAAATCGTGGCAAAGTAAACAACTTTCACATCAAAATATAAACGAGAATACTAAAAAAGAAATAGATGTAATAACGTGCAAGGCAAATACCAGGCCTACATCATCTTAAGGTACACAGGTGAAGGAAATCACCTTATTGATAAACAATTTACTTGACTGGGATAGCGACCACTGAACAATATTGTTTCTTAAAACTCTCTCTTCTTTTCAACAAGTGGAATAAAACACATGCACATACCGGGGCATTAGTTTGGAGGAGGGGTGGGGTGGTGGCAGGGATAGTTGACCCCCACCCCATTAAATTCTGAGATGTGGACTATGTTTTGTTGTTAGTTTTTGTTGTTGTTGTTGTTGTTGTTTTTTTTTTTGCTTTTTAGACAGAAAACTGCCCAAGTTTTTCACTTTAAGTGTGCATTGGATTGTTAAAATTTAATTCTGAAATGCAAAATCTCCCTTCTGTGAGAGGAGATATCTCCTTTCGATAGACTCCTTCCCCCTGCTTGGTTCCTTCCACAGATATAACATACTTTGGGGAATGATAATTTCCCTTATTCTATGAAAAATGTTTTTAAGAGATATTTTTATTTGAATTCCAAAGATGAAAAGGCTTTCCTATATATGCACGATTGTTCATTTTGGAGGGCAAGAGGCATTTGCCCCGCCTCCCGAGAAAATATGGGAGGGGGAATGGTGGGGACATAAAACTTTGCCTCCAAGTATTTCCTGAGATTGAGATTTTTTTCTTCACTTTTTTGACAGAAAATGAATTGTCACTGAACATTTTAGCTATAGTATGCACCAGATTAAAAGGCAGAATCTCCTTTGCATACCCCCTCCCCCACACTATCTTTCGTTATGTCCCCTTCCATATACGCTCAGTGCTTTTGTCCCATTTTTGTTTTATATCATCACAAAGTATGTACTAGATCTTTAATTTCAGTTCCGACATATTAAAGAAAATCCCTCTTGTTGGAGGGGGTAGAGTGTATCTTTCAATTAACAATCCCTACTCGGTTTCTACCCTTAGATTTGGTACACTCCTTTTACTGATAATTTCCCAAATATTCCATCATAAATGTGTATACTAGATTTTTTTTTTTACATTTCTATTCTTACTGCAAAGGCTCCCTCGCATGGGAAGGATTGGGGGACAGCCCCTTTCATACCCTCCTCTCGCTGTATCAACCTCTCCGCCATGCATTGATTATGGCTACACATTTGGGTATGGACTTTTTTTTTCCAAAATGGTAGTTCAACCAAGAGTGGCACGAGATCATTAAATTGCAAACAAAAGAATGTAAAAGCTCCATTATGTGGGAGGGGGATACCTCCATCCACATCCTTCTGTCGATTGGTCTTCCTCCATAGATGGCTGACTTACTACACCTTTTTGATACAAATTTCGAGGTATTCCTTCAAAAGTGCCTGTGTGCCAGGTCGTTGAATCTCATTTCTCAAAATGCAAGAGCTCTGTCGAATGGGAGTGGAATACCCTACCCTCGCCAACGCTGCGCTTCCTGGGTTCCCATCCATATAGACTTGGTACACCTTGGTGATCCATAATTTTCCAAATATTCCCCAAAACGTATGCATCAGATTCTTTAAAAAAACAAACAAACTTCGTCTTTGGGAGGAGGGTATATAGGTGAGATGCGCCCACACCCCATCAACTTCCGTATAAGTGATGACGCTCACATTAAACAAGAGCTACACTGAATCACTGATTTCAGGTCTAAACCTGCAAAAATCCAATCCCCCACCCACATCCTCCCCCTCCGCTTCATTCCTTTGCACCATGAACTTATGCTTTTACATATTTTCCAAGTTCCCCCCCCCCCCCACACGTGAAAACAGATCGACATCCCTTGCTCTGTGCACATACCCGACTTAGATAATTACCTGAAAAGTTCTGCGGAATGAGTAGCCACTTTTTTGGTAACAGAAATGCATGGTTTGTAAGCCCTACATTATAAACAATTATTAACTATTAACTACTAGTATCGCAATATCAATATTAACATCCTCACATTTCATTCGAGGTATTTGACCTTGTGTGATTTTCATAGGTGAACGGTAATGGCTCGTTAATAAACAGGGCCTACGAGTGCTCTCTAAAACATCATCATGTTTACCATTGATGATGCCAAACTATTCTGATACTTTGAGGTCATTGACCTCTCGAGATCATCAGAGGTCAAAGGCAGAAACTCGTCTGTGTGCCTTGGAATATGAAGACGATGTCATTGTACACAGATATGCTTGTTTTGTACATCCTTACCATGTTTGACCTTTCACCAATGATGTCATACTTCAATATTCTGATATTCTGAGGTCATTGACCTCTCAAGGTCATCAGAGGTCAAAGGTAGAAACCTGTCTGCTCTTTAGAATATGAAGACAATTTCATTGTAAGACAGATATGCTTGTTTTGTACATCTTAAAGGCATAATTTACCATTTGCAGATGAAACAGAAACCCAGCATTAGTGCTTTAAATAGTTGTAAAATGTCAGTTAGGGATAGAAACAGATACTGTAAAAATTTGAATCCGTATAACCGATGTTAAGTATTATTAAATACACAAAATGTGAACAATAGTTATAATAAGAATGCTTCCAGACTAAACCGTCTACAGTTATGGTTTATTCAGAAAAATGCTGATATCTCCTTATATTTTAGGCTTTATTGTTAAAATTTTATATGGTAGGATGTTCTGTGATACAACAAACCTACACATATGCATCAAATGTGATATCTTGAACATTTTTTAAATCACTGCTCCCAGTGGTAAACTGGACCTTTAACAATGCACGGTTACCATTAACCAATGACATCACAGATCAATATAATATTTTGAGGTCATTGACCTCCAAAGGTCACCAGAGGTCAAAGGTTAAAACCTGTCAATGCTCTGTGGAATCAGAAAATGGTTTCCCTGAAGTATAGATGCATGTTTAGTGAATCATAACCACATATATTATTCACAAATGTCTTAAAACATCGATATTTTGATATTTAAAGTTCATTGACCTCTGGAGGTCATCAGAGGTCAAAGGTAAAAATCTGTCAGTGCTCTGTTGAATCTGGAAATGATTTCTCTGTGGTATAAATGCATGTTTAGTGCAACATAACCACATATATCATTTGCAAATGTCTAAAAACATCGATTTTCTGATATCTAAAGTACATTGACCTCTGGAGGTCATCAGAGGTCAAATCAGACTTACCTCCCGATCTTAAAATAAATCTTATGGTATGTACTAACACTGGTGAAAGTTTCATGCTTTAGTCAAATTTTGCACAATTCACGTGATTTTGAGGGCTTATCTGCTCTACTATGATACGCCTTTCGCATAGTCTCAAATTAGGCGCCCTTTGGTAATAATCACATATACTGTATAATGTCATTGCAGACGTTTATACTGGGAATAATTAAACAAAGTAGTGGCACAGTTTATTATTTCAGCCTGTTTCATGTGAACAAACTCCTTGAGTGGCTGATTTATGGTAGTTAGGCAGTCCTCTGAGATGCAATCAAAGAATCATTCACATGTTAAACTTACAACTGGTTTATTTATTGGTAAAGGCTGGATAATACATGTATGTTGGATGCAACAGATTTCTAACCAGTGATGTATTAATGATGAGCAAGGACTGTTTATGTTAAAAAAGAAGAAGAACAAAACCCTGTATGAGCAAAAAAGATATTTCATTGATACCTTTGGACAATATAACACAATGATATAACAGCAACAGCTGATGTAGATTGTCATGACTTGCAAGACAGTTTAGACATGTGCATGAACATGAATGTGTGAATCTTTTTTTTTTTCCTTGGTGGCACATGCACATGTGAAGGAATTTGGTGCCAATATTAACAGAAGTTGAAACATACACTTCAAGTGTATTTGTTATAGCATTCAGGGAAAGGTGAATGCACATACAGTTGTATTGATTGGCATAACTTGTACACATAACAGAAAGTTGAGTTAACTGTGTTTATATTATGTGTGTTTGGTCATTATTTCAGGTGTAACAGACACAGTTGTTGAATTTTACTACTGCATATACTACAACTAGCTACAGTATCTACAGCTACTACTGCTACTGCATATCGTACCATGTACCGCATACCACCGCACGTTCCTGTTTTACGATATCATACCTCACTGTACTGCATTGCGTTGCATTGCATCGAGTATTGTACGTCATATGCAAGAGAGAATAAAGGAAGCTACAAAGGTCTTTTATGGTAACGCTCGTCCTACATCTCTTTATTGCAACAACGTGTAAGCCTGGAAGTTTGCTGAGTGAACCACAACATATCTTCAACAACTGTTGTAAGATTTTGTCATCGTTCTTCTGCAATTAACACGATCTACCCTTCAAGAGCAGCAGCCAAACAGCACCATGACAGACACGGCCAAATTGAAGCTCTCGAGGAGAAACTTAAAGGGAAAGCTGACGCGTACCCTCGCAACGATTCGTGGCTTGGTCGAAAGTGATGCCAGCGATCTTGAAACATTGAAGGAGTATGTCAGAAAGGCAGATGAACAATTTCGCCGCGTTGAAGAGAAGCATTCGGAGTTGATTGACACCACTGAAACTGAACCACAATTTGAGGAGGAGGAGAACTGGATGGCTGAGTGCGAAAAGGAATTCGTGAAGGTGCTTGTCCAGGCGAGACGTGCCATTGATCGCCTCTCCCAATCCTCAAGCAATGTGGGCTTAGCAGCAGCTCCAACGCACATCGCGTCGCCAGGTCCTTCAATGCCTGTGAGCCCAGGAATCTCGACACCGATGCCTAGCCAAGCTGTAGCCTCACCATTTCGGACGACAACTCAGTCAGTATCAGTTGCTCCAAAGATGGCACGGTTAAAGTTCCCAACTTTCAATGGAGACCTGAAGGATTACAAGCGCTTCAAGGAATTATTTGTGCACTGTACAAGCGGTCTGACGGAGATAGAATGCTTTTATCAGCTTACAGAAGCAATGATAAACAGCAGAGAACGCAATATGATCAGAGGTTGCGTTAATGTCCAACGTGCATGGCAGGTGCTGGATGAGTACTACGGAGATGAAGACAAGGTTGTTGATAGCCTGCTGAAGGATCTCAATGACTTGAAGCCTTATGAGTTCAAAGGGAAGGTCAATCTGTCAGCCATGAGGCGATTCATCCAGACACTCCAGATGTTTGAAACTCAAGCAGAGACAGTTGGATTATCAGGGGAGCTAAACAGCCGGATCATGTTGAGCAACATACGACAGAAACTCCCAGAGGAACATAGAGTTGCCTTCTTCAAGAGTGTAAGAGATGATGGAACACCTGACACACTCACTGGCCTGGTGAAGTGGCTGTATAGTCAACTTCTTCTACTAGACAAGGCCAAGCCTTCCCACACAGATCCTCCAACAACACAGAGAATTGATAAGATGTCTAGATCTTCTCATGCAGTCTCCTTTGATTCAGCACGAAAGCAAGGAAAGGATTCACGTCCAGATGTTCCCAAATGTGCATTGCATAAGGAGTCAAACACGCACTACCTGAAGACGTGCGTGAAGTTTCGTGGTCTGACACTACAGGAGAAGCATCAGATCATGAAGCAGAACAACATTTGCAGTCGTTGCGGTCACAATAACTGCAGAGCAGGCAAGCCTCCTCATGACCACCGACAGTGTCAGTTCGTAGCACCATGCCGGATCCGCACCTGTGGGAGCGAAGATCATTTTGCCTCCATCTGCCCAAAGGTTTACGGTAATGAGAGGGAACAAGACACTTCGGTCAACCAAATGAATCAGACAAACAACACCAGGGCAGCACAGTCTAACAATGCCGTGAAGTCCTTGTCAACCACGTCCACTGGGAAATTGCAGGCTACTTTACCGACAGTTATGGGATACATCAAACATGGAAACAAACGACAACTAGTACGTATCCTGCTGGACTGTGGAAGCCAGGCAACATTGGTAAGGACGGGAATTTTCCCAAGGATGCAAAACGACATCTTCCAGGACCATGATCTCAGTCTAGCTGGGGGCGGTCATATCAAGCAGAAACTAAGGGTGTTGGACTGTGAAATAGAGGACATGAACCAAACTCTTTCCTACCCTGTAACAGTTACTGAGATAGAAGAGCCCTGCGGAGATACACCCGTCATATTGCAGGATCACCTTCAGATGTTCGATCACTTGAGAGATGTTGAGATTGATCCAGCTCCATCTCCAGTCATCGATCTGCTACTTGGCGTAGACAATTCTCATCTCATGGTATGGGAACAGTTCATCAGAGGCAGAAGCTCGGATGACCCGCTTGCTGTTCGCTGCCCGCTTGGTTGGTTTATTCAAGGTGGTCCATCAGCCAACACAGTTCCACACGTCAACTACATCAACGTAGCAGCTTCAGGCTCCCTTGAAGAGTACCTTGGGCTGGAGGTTGCTGGACTGGAACCAAGGAGGTGCAGGTGTCTCTCTGATGAGGAGAAGAGTGCCACTGATTCCATGCAGGAGAGCGTAAAGCAGCGATCTGATGGCTCTTATGAGGTAGGACTACCTTGGAAACGACCTCCTGATGGACTTCCTGATAACTACGATTATGCAGTCAAACGTCAGAAGAGTCTGGAAAATCAATTCCGCAATCGTCCAGAAGAATGGGAAGTCTACTGCAGACAAATGAGGGACCAGTTAGACAGAGGTGTCTCCAGGCTTGTGACGCAAGAGGAGCTCAGACGAGACAAAGAAGCGAACCGGAAGATGTGGTTCCTCCCACATTTCGCTGTTCTGAAGGAATCAAAGACGACGCCTGTTCGAGTAGTCTATGATGGAAAGGCTAAGTACCAAGGACGTTCCTTGAATGATTGCCTGATTAAAGGGGAAAACACCAATGCTGGTCTCTTTGAAGTCGCCTTGCGGTTCCGGGAGAAGGAGGTTGGAATGGTTGCAGACATTTCCAAAATGTTCCAGGCAATCAAGATTTCCCCGGATGATGCACGCTTTCATCGCTTCGTGTTTAGAGAGAGACCACATCACCCGATACAAGTCTATGAGCTGACCACTGTCACTTTCGGCGACAAGCCTTCCCCTGCTGCAGCAATAGTTACCCTAAGGCATGTGGTTCATGAGCATGCTCCTGATGATGATCAACTTCAGAGAGTTGTTGTCAAGCAATTCTACATGGATGACCTCAGCGAATCAGTGATGGACGTCAACGAAGCACTCGATCTGAAGTCGAGACTGGTTAAGACCCTGGAGAAAGGGAAGTTTAACCTAAGAAAATGGCAGTCCAATTGCAAGGAGGTGTGTGATGCTGAGGAGAGTAATGAAACCTCCGTCGTCTTAGGAACAAGATGGAATCTCTCTACTGATACTTTGAGTGTCAAGCCAGTGACACCACTCACTGAACCTGTTCCAACGAAGCGCAAGATACTGGCCTATACAGCTTCATTTTACGATGTCTTCGGTCTTCTTGCAGGGGTGCTTGTACGTCCGAGGATTATGCTACAGAAGCTCTGGCAGATGAACATAGACTGGGATACCCCCCTCAGTGACAGGCCAGAACTGTGCTCCATGCTGAAGGGTATCAGTAGGGATCTAGAAGAAGCGGTGAACATCGAGGTACCACGCTGCCTAATCCCAGACAGCTACAAGGGCAAGCGGCCACTACCAGAGGTTTCTCTTCATGGTGCAAGTGACGCCTCAGAGGATGCCATGGGCATGGGCGTATGGTTACGCTGGTCAGATGCGGAGAGCGGTGGAGGACAGCTATCCTTCATTGCAGCGAGATCTAGACTTACACCCTTGAAGCAGATGAGCATGCCACGGAAGGAACTCCAGGCTATCCTGTTGCTTGCTCGATTGATGACAACACTGAAGAATGCCCTGCGGTTTGACATCACTTACTCCAGGATATGGACAGATAGCTTGACCGCCATCAGCTGGCTTCGTGGGCAGTCAAAGTCCTTTCGTTCATACGTCTCTTGCCGAGTAGGAGAAATCACTGCAGACTTTGACCCCTTCACTGATGTTTCATATGTACCAACTGACCAGAATGTCATAGACATAGTGTCTAGGGGTGGTACTGCTTTGGATATGATGAAAGTCATAGACGGACCGATGTACCTGCGGTTACCCCCTGAATCCTGGCCCAGGACTCCTGAGAATGTCCCTGTTAAACCCGGAGACCCAGAACGGAAGAAGTTCCACTCTCGAAACGCCAAGACCCTATCGATGATGTCCAGGACTACTTCTGAGAGTGCAGCAATATTGGACGTTTCGAAGTTCTCAAAGTGGTCTAGACTGCAGATGGTCACAGCCCGGGTACTCTCCATCAAGGAACTTCCCAAGACGCAGTGGCTAAAGCAGCTTAGAGAGCAGATATCACAATGGCCCTCCCCGAAGCTGATGAAGGAAGCAGAACTGTACTGGGTCAAGCAAGCTCAGAGGGGTATCAACTTCCAAGATGCAAACATCCAGAAGCTTGACCCATTCCTCGATGAAGACGGAGCTTATCGAGTTGGTGGACGTCTCGGTAAGGCACCCCTTTCTTATGATCTTCGTCACCCATATCTTCTCCCAAAGAAGTGCACTATCAGCTCTCTTCTTGTGAGATACGGTCACATGCTTGCCCTCCATGGAGGCCATTTGCGAACAGCATATGAAGTCCGCAAGAAGTACTGGGTTATAGGGGATATGGCACTTGCACGACAGGTCGTACGTAGCTGTGTGACATGCAAGAGATACAGGGGAAAGCCGGTCCAACAGAGAATGGCTGATCTACCAGAGTTTCGGGTGACTCCGTGTTCTCCACCGTTCAAGACTACCCTCGTGGACTACCTGGGTCCAGTTAATGTAAAGGTGAACAGGAACACTACAGCGAAGGGCTACTGTGCACTGTTCACATGTGCTGTGACCAGAGCCGTCCATCTCACCGTAGTGCAGGACCTCTCCACTCAGGCGTTCCTGCAGGCTTTAGAACGGTTCGTCAGTATCAGAGGGGCACCTGCCATCATGATCAGCGACAACGCTACTTGCTTCCGAGGAGCAGACAACAAGATCAACGAACTAAATTTGAAAGTTGATCAAAGCCAAGTCAGGAACCACTGTCTGCGATATAAGATGCAGTGGAAATTCGGACCACCAGGAGGTCCCCATCACCAAGGAGCAGTTGAACGCATGGTGCAGGAGGTGAAGAAAGCGATGAGGCACCTCGTCAAGGCAGATAGACTGACCTTCGTGGAATGGGAGACAGTGTTCAGCCAGATCTCGGGGCTGATCAACGGCCGTCCTCTGACTGCGATGTCGTCGTCGCCACTCGATCATCCTCCTCTGACACCTAATCACTTCCTGATCGGCAGGGGAGACCTGAGCTGTCCTGACATCCCTTGTGAGGAGTACAAGGGAGACCTGAGGAAACGTCGGGAGCTGTGCAACACCATGGTTGACGGGTTCTGGCGTAGGTGGATTGAATGCACCCGCAAGCTGGTCCCACGGCAGAAATGGCAGCAGTCTGGGGACAATGTTCAGGAGAAAGACATCGTCCTCGTCATCGGGGAGGACAAGAAGCGAGGCTCTTGGAAGATGGCTGAGGTCGTGAGTGTACATCCTGGTGAAGACGGCTTTGTTAGAGTAGTTGAAGTGAAGTTCGCAGACGGTACTCGTGCTACTAGGCCTGTGATAAAACTGGTGGATTTGCTTAAAAGAGATGAACACTCTGATATCTGAACACTCATAAAGTGTGAGCCTGATATGGAACAGTTTTACATTTGTTTCAGTTGTTTTAACACTTATAAACCTTGAGCTTCATATGGAACATTGTTTCAGTTTGAGCACCCGTGAACTGTGAACTTGACATTGAAACAGGTTTATTCGTGTTTCGGTTATTTGAACCTTTGAACTGTGTACTCATGAATAGACTGTTATGGACGGTCATCAATATTCTGCTCGTTAGCGGACTCTTACCAGTGAGCTAATTGGACTGCATCTTCAATATAGGTTGCGTTGAGATAGCTTAATGTTGCCTCGTGTTCAGGTTTTTGAAGGTGTTAATGTAAGTTCAGAATTGACTGTGACATCCCGTCACTTTCAAGGGGTCTTGGAATGTCATGATATGACATGTTAACATTGAAGGTGGCATACATTGTACACTTTTTAATTGCCTCTCCAAGGCAAGGTTTATTTGAGATATTGCCGACTGGAAGCAATCCTTATAGTTTATACCCATATCTTGCCATTTGTACACTTCTTGATACAGTGTTAACTGTGCTATCATATAATTTGTTTGGATAGTCTAGCACGGCTGGTAAAGAGACTAGCGTGCGTCTGGCGTGTTCATTATGATGCATCACCACACAGCGAGTATTCGAGATGAAGCACTCATTCGCAACTTCCAGAACCGAGTGTCTTTTTGTAAGATTTATGCCAGTTAAGAAGGTGGGATTGTTAAACCTGAAAATCTATAGTTTTGTGACCCTTGTGGATCAATTTGATAGTGCAAAGGGTGATTGTTAGATTTGTGGTTTGCTCGATCAGTTCTAGCATTCTTAGTTTCGATCGTTCATGACATTGACATTGTGTGCACTTGCCTATATTGAAAGTTTGATTCACGGCCCTTGAGCGTGCTGTAACTAGTGCAAGTTTAAAAGACATTTGGTGTTTGATTGGGGTTTGAGAAAGCGATATGGAGTGTTATTGATTGTTTGAAGAACAATTGTAAGGATTGATAATTGTGTTTGAGGTGAATTCGCAGTTGCAGTAAAAATAATGTGAATTCGGTCTGTTCAGGAACTATTTTATTAGTAATTAGCTGGCTTGGTGTTCCTTGGTAACCGGTTCACGCCAATAAAAGAGGCGGAGTGATATTTTGGGGTAAATATAAGGTGATACGCCTTTCGCATAGTCTCAAATTAGGCGCCCTTTGGTAATAATCACATATACTGTATAATGTCATTGCAGACATTTATACTGGGAATAATTAAACAAAGTAGTGGCACAGTTTATTATTTCAGCCTGTTTCATGTGAACAAACTCCTTGAGTGGCTGATTTATGGTAGTTAGGCAGTCCTCTGAGATGCAATCAAAGAATCATTCACATGTTAAACTTACAACTGGTTTATTTATTGGTAAAGGCTGGATAATACATGTATGTTGGATGCAACAGATTTCTAACCAGTGATGTATTAATGATGAGCAAGGACTGTTTATGTTAAAAAAGAAGAAGAACAAAACCCTGTATGAGCAAAAAAGATATTTCATTGATACCTTTGGACAATATAACACAATGATATAACAGCAACAGCTGATGTAGATTGTCATGACTTGCAAGACAGTTTAGACATGTGCATGAACATGAATGTGTGAATCTTTTTTTTTTCCTTGGTGGCACATGCACATGTGAAGGAATTTGGTGCCAATATTAACAGAAGTTGAAACATACACTTCAAGTGTATTTGTTATAGCATTCAGGGAAAGGTGAATGCACATACAGTTGTATTGATTGGCATAACTTGTACACATAACAGAAAGTTGAGTTAACTGTGTTTATATTATGTGTGTTTGGTCATTATTTCAGGTGTAACAGACACAGTTGTTGAATTTTACTACTGCATATACTACAACTAGCTACAGTATCTACAGCTACTACTGCTACTGCATATCGTACCATGTACCGCATACCACCGCACGTTCCTGTTTTACGATATCATACCTCACTGTACTGCATTGCGTTGCATTGCATCGAGTATTGTACGTCATATGCAAGAGAGAATAAAGGAAGCTACAAAGGTCTTTTATGGTAACGCTCGTCCTACATCTCTTTATTGCAACAACGTGTAAGCCTGGAAGTTTGCTGAGTGAACCACAACATCATTATTGCAATATTCCTGGGCCCTGTTGCATAAAAGTTACAATTATGGTAACTATGCCATCCAATGGTAACTACCATGGCAACAATACTCAACAGCCAATCAAAATCAAGAATTCCATGGAAGTTACCATTGGATGGCAAAGTTACCATAATAGTAACTTTTATGCAATGGGCCCCTGATGTTGCACACCTATTTTCTCTGGAGAAAAACAACAGTGATGTATGGAGTCCCATTTGACGCATCAAATTTAGTGTATATCCTTGGAAAGTTTTTGTCTCATATGAAACATTCTACTGCATTAAACTCCCTGTTGTCATAGTTTTGAGAGCACTTATCACAATTATGCTCACTGACTTGACTGGAACATGCAAAAAAGAAGAAGAAAAAACTAGAACTGAACTTGTCACTGGGACAAGTTAGGTGATACGCCATCAGCGGTTCGGCACCGATGTAGAATAATTGATTACGAGCTCTGATATTCTTTGGAGAGAGGTAGACACCACCAAGCCTGATGAGAACATAGAGTGTGAAGACAAGGGCGAGAAAAAGGGAAAAAACACACACCCAAATATGACGTAACCGGGGCTCGAACACATCACTTCTACACTAAATCCAGTAGACTTAATGAGAGAAGACCAAATGGAGGAAAAGCAAATGAGCTTAAAAACACTTGAAGGTAATGTAATTTCAATCTATGTTATTTAATTTTATTAAGAAAAACAAGTAGTTTGTCTTTTGAACAATCTGTAAAGGCAAAAGCAAGAAAAAAGGAAGAAAAAACAAGAAAAGAAAACGCCCCGACGTTGTGTCGAACCAGGGAGCTTCAGTTTGTGAGATAAACGCCTTCCCGATCTAGCTAGAAAGGCATTCTAAGGAACTTGGGCTCAATAAACAATATCATTATTTTTGCATGTATTTGCCCATAGATGCACGCGCGGATTTCTAACTTTCACGTGGCCACACGACCTTGTTATTTGTCAAAAATGACTAAAAATCAATGGATATTGATCCTTGATGTATCAGGAATCAAAATCACTCAAAGAAACAGAATTTCTACTGTCCGTAAGTGCTGCACGCACATAAAATGCGCATGCGCAGAAATTGACTTTTATTGAATCTTATTTTATTTTATTTTATCTTATTTTATTTTTTATTTTATTCATATTCTTTCATAACAAAGTAAAAAAAAAAGAAACGATGGTGAATCACGTAAAATATAAGCATTTCTATATGTGTCTTTTATACAAAGTATCAAGGCAAAAGGGAAAAAAAAAAGAAAGAACGAGAATTTGTCAAGACTGACAAATTAGGTGAGCCGATATATAAATGATTTCTAAAATTCTAATGGAAGAAAAGGGAATCAAACCTGTCATGACTACAGATTTAAATTGGGAAGTGCATATTAAGATTACACAGAGACAAAATGAACCTAATTTTGATGATCAAGGTAACATGTTCCATATATGCACAAAATCTTGCCCCCAATTGAGCATTTGGTAAGCAACATACAAAATAAAGAGTATTTGACCTTTGAACCTCATTTGCACACCCAAAATGGCATCTGACCAAAGTGCTGTTATCTTATCAAATGATCCATCTATCAAGGCCCATATGTGTGCAAAATATGGGGGTCATACCATAAACACTATTAAGGATATAGAACAAAGTATATTTGACCTTTGACCCCACTTTACACAGCCAAGATGGCATCTGAGTAAAGAGTGATTTTGAGAAATGATTCTCGCAACATTAGTCCTTACATGCGCAAAATGTGGGGAAGATTGGACATGTACTGTACGAGCTGAAATTTTCGCGTACAGATATTTTCGCGAATTGCTACTTGGAGGACATTTTCGCGTGTTGTTAATTTCACGGTTGCGAGGGTCTAATTGAACTTTTAATAGCTATTTGCGCGTTGTTATTTTCGCGTGTTGTTATTTTCGCGGTTCAAAGGCGATTCGCGAAAATAAAACCACCGCGAAAATTTCAGCTCGTACAGTATTCACCAAGATACAGGATTAAACACTTTTGACCTTTGACCCTAATTTACCTTCCCAAGAAGGTGTCGGAGGAAATAGTTGTTATTTTATGAAATGATGTTCGTGACATGAACTAAACATGTGCAAAATATGAGGTTGATAGGACTTGTTGTTCTTGATCTATTGCATGGAAAGTGGAAGAAAGAAAGAAAAAAAAAGAGAAAAAGTTAAAGGGTGTGTACAGTTTTCTGGTTGAGGTGAGGATTTAGCTTTTAACGTTTTGCGAGATATTCAGGAACCACTCTATGTGATGTCAAAAAGCATGCTATTCTACGGGATATCAAAAGTTGATTTGATGAAAATCGGTTTTGAAATGGCTGAGATATCCAAAAACAAGGTGAAACAAAGAGATCCTAATAAAAGGCGTGGCCTGTAGCCTTTTATTATTATCACTTTTGGGGATATCTCAGCCATTTGAAAACCAATAAAACCAATAAACATTGAATCCTTCTTAAAATTACATGCTCTTTCATATTTTTTAAGAGGTTTCTCATTATCTCACTTAGGAATATTCAAAACATGAATCCCCACCTCAACCAGTACTGTACAGTCCCTTTAAAGGCAGGGAATCCCATTTGCATGCCTCAAATGAAGAGTTGTATAGATACAGTGGTATGTTGAAGAGAGTATCATTTTAGAAACTCCCATAAAGTATTGAAAGTGGAAGGTAAAATTTAGTACATTTTTATTGACCGTTAGATTTTGAATTGAATTTTTTTCGGGGCTCACCGTAAATTCCAGTACATTACTAGGCTACCTTTGCAGACCCATGCACTGCATGTGTGTCCATCATGTATATTTTGTGAAGAAAGTTCATCAAAACTTACAAACATTTCTACATACATTCTTGCCACACACTCTATATGTTATTACAGCAGCTCTTATACTTTTAGATTTATGTTTATAGATAAAAAAATACCGAAGACTGCAACAAAAATGGCTGACACACAGAACTACTGAGTAGTTGAGTTTTGTGCATTATTCAAATTGTAGATAACTGTTGACTTCCAAATTTCTCAGCAGTGGCCTAAACAAGTCCCCTGAGGTTCATATTTAATGTTTTGCTGCATTTTGGGAGGTCTGTAAAAGGTATCCCCTACCTTTAAGGTATTGTATTGAAATTTGAAGGAGAAACATAAAAAAAATCGGAAAAAGATAAAGTTAGGAAGGGAGAATAAGACTAACTAAAGAAAAAAAAAGTGTTAAAAAAAAAGCAAAAGAATTGGCAGGGGTGAGCCTCGAACCAGGGACCTTACTATTAAAGGGAAGATAAACCCCAAGAGCAATGTGGATTGAGTGAAAGCAGCAACATTAGTAGAACACATCAGTGAAAGTTTGAAGAAAATCGGACAATCGATGCAAAAGTTATGAATTTTTTAAAGTTTTGGTGTTGGAACCGCTGGATGAGGAGACTACTAGAGGATATGACGTATGAGTGGACAACAATACAAAGAAAATATAAAGGAAATTCAACAAAAATTCACTTTTCTAGAATCATGAAAGAGCAATGGACCAACCTCTTTCAGAAAGCAGGGGGAATAATTGCTACCCTTAACATATGTCAATATCAAGTTGATGGAATTTGTAATTTTCATGAAAAATGGATTTTTGTAGAATTTTCTTTATATTTTCTTGGTATTGTTGTCCACTCATACGTCATAACCTCTAGTAGTCTCCTCATCCAGCGGTTCCAACACCAAAACTTTAGAAATTCATAACTTTTGCATCGATTGTCCGATTTTCTTCAAACTTTCACTGATGTGTTCTACTAATGTTGCTGCTTTCACTCAATCCACATTGCTCTTGGGGTTTATCTTCCCTTTAAAAGTCTGCTGCGCTATCCACTGACCTATTTCATCCTCCATAGGCTCTGTGTATTAAGCAAAATGACGCTACATCGAAGTCAAGTGCCAATTTCAACCAAGTTTTTCGACATGATCTCGACGACCAATAAAAAAATGGAGGGTACACTTACGATAGCCCACAGTCTCAGCTACAACATGTTAAAATCTGGGAGAAATTCACCAAAGGGTAAGTGAGCTAGTGCTCGATAAAGACAGTCATGTCAATTTTCATTTCCAGAAAAACTGCACTCCCATAGAGATATCACGTAAACAAAAAGAAGTTTGACAAAAAAAAATCTTCAATCGAAGTTTTGACCATGAGACTATTGTCGAAATGAAAAGTATACAAATAATGAATGTTTATGAGTGCAATGGACAGAATATTTCATTCGGTGAAAGATGAAATGATCCATTTAACTCGGCTGCGCCTCATTGAACGGATCAACGTTTCATCTTTCACCGAATGAAATGTTCTGTCCATTGCATGAATGAAAAACATTTATTTGTTTCATATAACGCCTAAAATAGATCCTTGTCATTTGATGTTTTATTAATTTAGAAACGAGAGAATTTGTGATCGCGAGAGTGCTCACAGCGCTTTACGCTAGCGCGCTGTCGCATACACACACTGTAAACGCAAGCGTTTTACACACGTAGTGTGCCGGGCTCTCAGCGAGCTTGCAATGGAGCAAATCGTATGGATCAAAAATTGCACGGTAAATGGAGCCACAATTGCACAGATGATGACGTCATAGTGAAATGGGCCGAATGATCAATGTCAAACAACCAATCAAATGACAAGGATCTCTTCAGGCGTTATATAATGTTGAATATATCATCGGCAGTACAATAATTAAAGGACAAGTTCACCTTCATAAACATTCTATTAAGGATTGAGAGAATGCAGCAATATTAGTAGAACACATCGGTGAAAGTTTGAGGAAAATTAGACAATTGATGCAAAAGTTATGAATTTTCAAAATTTTTGTGTTGGAACTGCTGGATGAGGAGACTACTACAGCTTGTGATGTCATATGCGTACAACAGTATAAAGAAAATATAAAGAAAATTCAACATATTTTCACTTTTTTCGCATAATAAAAGAGCACTTGACTTGCCTCTTTCTAAAGGCAGGGTAAATAATAGTACCCATAAAATATGTCAGTAACGAGTCAAGGGAATGTGTACTTTTTTCAAAAGATGAAATTTTGTGAAATTCTCTTTATATTTTCCTTATATTGTTGTACTCATATGACATCATATGCTGCAGTAGTCTTCTCATCCAGTGGTGACTGCACAAAAACTTCAAAAATTCATAATTTTTGAACGGATTTTCTGATTTTCCACAAACTTTCAATGATGTGTGCTACTAATATTGCTACATTCTCTCAATCCTTAAGTTTATGAAGGTGAACTTGTCCTTTAAGCTAAAACATATTCAAAATTCAAAGAAAATTGACTGTAAATTACTGAGATATTAACATTTAAAGTTAAAAAAAAAGTTTCGCAATTTTTTGAATTAGGATGACGTTATGATGACGTCATGACATCCGGACGGGCAAATGACTACCTAGGTACATAAAATCCCATCTACAACTCATAAGCTTTCTATACATGTAATAAAAAATGGGGGTTACCGTGAATTTTGAGGAGCTAGAGCTCAATTATTTTTGCATGTATTTGCCCATAGACGCACGAGGTGATTTTGAACTTTGACGCGCTCGCACAACCTTGTTATTTGTCAAAAAATGACTGAAAATCGATGGATAATGATCCTTAATGTATCAGGAATCAAAATCACTCAAAGAAACAGAATTTCTAGCATCCGTACGTGCTGCGCACACATAAAACGCATGCAGGAACGCGCACGCACAGAAATTTTTGAAATGCTCCAAATCTTCTGAAATGTACTCTCGTTTGTTCAACGTTGAATTTTTAGCATTTTGAATATTTGACACGCATGCGGTCAGGAATGTACATGGTAGTAGATATGGACTTGAAGTTTATGTCTACAACAGGAATTTCAGAAATAACATTTAGTTAGGAAGATATGGTCAATTAGGTGACTCAATGTGAAAAACACAAAATGGCGCCTACGTGACGTCATGCATGACTGATTCTCATGAAAAGTTTCTAACTGAAACTTCATATGAATGTTATTGATCACGGAAATTTTCATGATCATTGAATAATGAAAACTGACAGAAGTGGAAATAACAAAATCTGGAAGAAAGAAATAAGAATATATAAATAATAATAATAATAATAATAATAAAGATTTTGGCACTCACAAAAGGTGATACGCTGATGGAGTATCACCTAAAATAGAAAAATCAGCTATTAATCTATGGGTTCTTGCAATTATGATTACCAACGCATGTAGCAATGCACAGACCAATAACAAAGCACAATCAAGCCATTACATAATCATGTAGATACTTATTGCACACTCAGCTAGAAGAGTATGGATATTTATTGCTGCAGAATTATGGAGCAATTCAAGCATCAGCCTTTGAAATGTTCTTGAATGTAAAATGTTCAAGGTCTTACTTGAGCCTTGTAAACAGATAAGAAGTTTTCCTAATGTAAATAAATGTTCTTCAATATCAAATTCATTACAGTAATCTTTTAGTGCATGGCTCTGATCATGGGTATCCTTCATCCTGCAATATTTTTAACATCCATAGAATTTTGCTGACAGCACCAAGGTGCTATTTTCTGATAAAGATTTAAAAAATAAAGCTAAGGAAGCTGTAAGACTAGTTTCGTAATATTTAGAATGACATTTTTGTATTTACAGCCATTTTTAGATTTAAAAATGCAGTTTTTTGGCTTTTTAAATGTAACATTAAAAACAGCACAATTTCAAGCCCATCATTAAAAGGAAGGATTGTGCTTTTGTTGGGCATTTGATGAATGAAATGTATGAAGTAGTATAGTACAAAAATTTTTATATTGAGAGCATGCCATGTGCTCTTCAAATAAAAATATATGGATGAATTAATATTTAGGGTTTTGTTCATAACTTTTGGTGTCCACCAAACATATATAAATAAATCACACAATTGCAGTTGATATTGCAATAGCTGTTTTCTAATATAGCATTCAAAAGAGATCAGAGTAACAGTCCAACAATTAAAAAAGGTTTTTATTCCCCATTACTCTGATATACTATCACTTGCAACATCACTTGAATTTTTAGTGTCCACAGTTATGAACATAATACAGCCCTATTCTGAAGTAATGGAAAATCATTTTCTAAACTTTTGTATCACCAGGTATTGCTTTCATAAGAAAATATTACTTCACATAAGCATTTTACTTTTTTTTTTTCATCAATTACGAAGGTGGACATGGTTATGAACTTAAGATTCAGTTTTTATTTAATATCAATGTCAAAGTTATGTAGCTATTTCTTAACAATTCTAACTATTATGTCTTTTTCAGTATAAAAACACAAACTACTAATGATTTGATGTGTTGTATACTACATATTGTTGTACTTCCTTTCATCTCTTATGTTCATAACCTGGACACCACTGAATCTTATGCGTCCAACAGTTATGAACAAAATGACAACTTCATAAAATTAAAACATTTACCTTAAAATTAATCTTGTAAAATTGATTTGATTTTAAGTCATTATTTCTTTAGTCTTAACTAGTTTCTTGTAAGTTTTGATGCATAAGAGTAATCTGTTTCTTTAAAATAACCATCAGTAGTGTCCTACAGTTATCAACATAACCTTTTTTGACAACAGCACATTCTTACAGTGAAAACAAATAAGAATGATTACAACTTTAGTTATGTTATATGTTGGTCCACTCCATTGCCTTTGTTTATTGAAATGTTGTTTATGGGGGTATGATATCAATTCAGGGATGTTTGCTAAATTTCTTCAGCACAGGTCACAAAATCTTATGTTCATAACTATTGTCCAAAATGGATTCAATCACTATGCTCTGGTGAAGATGCAAATCCCTGAATTTCTGGTATATGATGATAGTCATAGCAATTATCAACTAATATATCACTGTGCAAAGTTTTTTTTTTTTTTTTCTGAAACTGCTTCCATAAATGAATCCCAAAAAAAAGAATAAGAAGGAAATGGACATGGAGTTATGAACAAAAGACACTTGATGTTTTGATGTTTGATTACATGTGCACTGCCCATGGAACAGCTCTTAAAATTGGTGTGTGAGTAATACAGGGAGTAAGGAAGATTGTAAGGAGAGAATCAGTTTCATTCCAAGAACTTCACTTTTGACCCCATATGTTACACTTTGGGTACCCATGATTGGAGCCATGCACTTTGAATAGCTATGCTGATTTGTGTCTGAAAATGTTGATCAAAATTAAGTTTGGAATCAACTGCCACTCCCAAGTCTATACTTGACTCTACATACTGAGTATAAAAGATTTCATTACACTTCATACATATAGTACAGTCATGCTGCTTGTCTCAATTACCAACTGTAAGAACACAACATTTTTTCAGATGAAACTCGAGAAGCGACTTGTCTAACAATGAGATAAGATATTTTAGGCCTTTCTACAAAGAAGTACATGTAGCATCACTGCCAGATCAGCTTAATGAAATATTTCCGTATCATCTGCATAACAAGTAATACTGCCATGAATGCTGGAAGTTACGTGCTCAGCCCAGGGAGGTCAAAATGTACACAATACAAAGCATGAGACCAAGGAGGCTCCCCAGGGGAATACTGCTTGTAACATTATCCCGGTGAGAAGGATGCAGACACATTGTTTCCTCCAAAAAGAAATGATTTAAACCAATCAAGCAATAGGCTAGCAATGCAGAAAGACTTGACTTTAGCTAGAAGTCATCAGTCTGGGGTACCTTGTCAAAGGCTTTCATGAAATCCAATTCCCACATCAACATTTAACCATCACTTCAAAACAAGCTTGTCCACTCACCTAATACATTAAGAAACTGCAATGTTGCTGAGCGGCCTGTGACAAATTGTCTGGTACTTATATAGGGGACCATTTTAAACATGTATATATTCACAGATCTCATCCCTATTCTAAGAATAAATTCCATAACCTTGCAAGTGATACCTGTTAAAGCTGAATTTACTGAAAGTCTATGGTCACCTTTCTAAGAAACTGGACTAATATGAGCAATATCCCAGCATTCTGGAACAGTCCCAGTAGCCAGTGAAGTTGAGAAAATAATACTCAAGGGCTCTGAAAGAGATGTACATGTAGCTAATTTAAATAACACTAGGGAGCTTGACGGAAAACAGATTTCAACACAGCAGCCCAATAAATTTGATATCAACAGAAAGCTTGTCAAAAAAAAAGAAACACAATTGTGTTTGAATCAGCTTTATATCTTTAAATTTGGTCAAGATATGCATGTTTCAATATTTTTGTAGCAACATTCATTCTGAAAATTTCAATAGTGAAATGGTGAGTTATGACTATTTTCTAATGTATCGAGTCTTTGACAGTTTTTCTTTTTTCCTGTTGCAGCTACATGAATATTATATCATTAGAGAGCTTGTTAGAAAAGAAACACACTGGTGTTTAAATCAGCTTAATACCTTCAAATTTGACCAAGTTATGCAAGTTTTATCATCACTGGTACAGATTTTTATACATCAATTAGATATCACATGGTGGAAAGCTTGTCACAAAAGTAAGAATTTGGTGTTCAAATCAGCTATCTTTAAAAAGGTAAAGATATTTACAGTTCGACCTCGATTATCCGGCCATGTCGGGACCGGCGCTCATCCGGATAAGCGAATTGGCCGGATATGGGAGACATAATATATAGCTGCTGTCCAAGCTGCCGTCCCAGTGTACAGGCAGCTAGGCAGGTAGCGTACCCCGCAACGGTGGTGTAATCTATGCTAGCCTGCTCAAAATTGTAGTCCCTTCTTCACAAAAATAAAGTATATCTTTATGTGAAAATCATACATGTTTTACCTCATTAGATATTGAGAAACCTATCAAGCACATCTTATGAAATTAGTGAAATAGATCCATGAAAGTCACTGTTATTTCTCAATTTTTGGATGAAAACAAAAAAAAGTCCTTCACTGCGTGAACGCGTCCGGATGATAGAGATTTCCGGATAAAAGGAGGCCGGATAATCGAGGTCGAACTGTACATCTTTCTTGGAAAAGTTGTGTTAGTTTAACAATGCTGCTAGTAAAGTGATATCTTGTCTATGTTTTCCAGTTGTAGAGCTCTATACTTGAATTTGGTGTCATTGGAAAGCTCATCAGAAAAGAAACACAATGGTGTTGAAATAAGCTATAAACCTTTTAATCTGACAAAGGGTGCATTTATCAACTCTTTTTCTCGGCAGAAACAGGTTTTCCAAACGGCTTTCAGGGAATTTTTACGAGATGATAAACGCAAAGCTGTTTTGAAAGCCTTTTCAAAAGCCGCAAATTTGTGCTTTCCGAAACAGGTTTCCTAAACAGGTTTCCAGGAACCCATTTCTAGAAGCCTTTTGAAGCGAGATAAACGCAAAGCTGTTTTGAAACGGCTTTGTACTGCAGTTACGAACCATGCACGCCTTATATAACCTCTTCTCCTCGGGTCAGCTATTGTGTTCGTGAAGAGTTGATAAACGCAAATATTTTGGAAGCCGTTCCATAAATTGAAGAGAGGTTATTACCAGCCTTCCAACTATTCTTAATTAGAAAAAATAATAACAATAAATGAATAAAACAAAATAAGACAAAACAAAAACACAGATCCCCACTCCAGCCTCATCAGCAATGCCCCCCCCCCCCAAAAAAAAAAATAGCCATGATGATCATTGTATGATATTCAATATGTTATGCCCTCCATTTCAAAACTTACTCAAATTACAAACTCATATAATTTGTTCAACAAATCATAAATTGCCCAAATGTTGACAATACACATCAAGTAGCAGCACGTACTGTGCAACATGCAAATTCAGATTTTCATAAAATACTACTTTTCCTTATCTTTTTCCATTTTCTTGATATATATTTTGGACCATATCCAACAGAAATATTGGCGTAAAAATGGTGCAAAAGTATCATCAAAACAATCTTTTGATTTTTCATGGCGAAAATGAAGACGAGTTATGCCGCGAGTGGTATCATTCGAAAGCGCGATGTCTCATGTACACTACATGATGCATTTTGTAACATGTTCAAAGGGTACCCCTACAGCAAGTGGTATGATGTCAAAGTTCAAAGGTCTAGCAGGACATTTCCCAAAATGGCAACCTCCATGAAATGGAGACAAGTTTCTTTTTCAGCTTTTTTTCACTAATTTCGTCAAAATGGATATGAGATTTGAAAAATTAAACTCCTTGGCTGCCTACACAAGGATGAATTTAGAATGTAAAAGATCAAGAAATGTGGACATTACAATAAATTATTGTTACCAGGTTTTCACACATTAGCAGATAGATTGCGGGAAATAGCAATCAGTCGAACTTTCTACTAAAACACTCAAGGATGTGGTAGCCCATTTGGCCCAGGTGATTCACAAATGTTTGATTATCCCTATTTACTTAATATGTTCTTCACTGAGATCAACATGGTCCAGATTAGCCTGACCAGACGCCGTGTGAAGCACATGACTTCTGTACAGAGACAGGGCTGTGTACTGGTATACAGTTAGATCCAGATGTGAAAAAAAAAACAAACAAACAAAAAACATCAATACTGATGCCCACTGGACAGAAGCACTGGCCCATCAGATTCTACATCATTGAACAGTAAAAAAAAACATTTCCCTACATCTTACGATCCGGGTTCCATCAATTACCAATTCCTTTTTGGATTTTGTAATTTAGGTGGAATTCCACTTCTTATAATATATCTTTAATTTTATGTAGCATACTGCCAGAATCTTTTTTTTTGATTGGTTATAGGAAAATCCTTTGCAATATTAGACCATTGTACTGTTGTGGGATTGCGTTTTGGGGACAGTCTGCCTTGACTTCCCCCTCCTCTCGACTGTACTTTACAACCGTAACCAGACCCGGACTGTGACTTTAACCTGACTGCGGGGTCACATGACTGACACATTCGACCCTGTCAGGTGACTGCCGACCACCATGACCTTGACTTGATGCTTGATGACTGGACGTATGACTGACAGATGTGGAAGGAAAATCCCCGTATCGAAATCGGTCCGGATCAGGCGCATCAAGCCATCTCGAGTATTGGTGAGTACTCATTTCTACCGCAGAGGAGTAAATCCCACTTTAGTATTCATATTCTTTCCGACAACATCTTGTAGCAGCTTTGACCTTATTTCTGGTTCTATAAAATATCTTGTTCTCTGCTTCTGTCTCACTCAAAAACCTTACCCAATATATATCATTTGTCTGACTAGGGCCTATGTCATGATAATCATAAGCGAATCCAGAGGGGGGTGCCCCAGGCACACCCCCCCCCCATTTTTTAGAACAAAAGAAATAAAAAGAAAAAAATGAAGAGGGCGCAAGCGCCCCCTCCCTTTAATTTTTTAAGTAACAATCTTTGTCAGCCGATTGTAGTGGCAGCAGAAAATTGCGCTGAAGTCTTTCTCCTTTTTGCTTGTCAGCCAATGAATCCCGGAAGCGGCCCGAGGAACAGGAAAATTGCATGTACTGAAAAGCGCTTGTTTTGTTTTGTTTTGTTTTTGTTTGTTTTTTGCTTGTTGGCCGATGAAACCTG
This sequence comes from Diadema setosum, assembly GCA_033980235.1. Classification (NCBI taxonomy): domain Eukaryota; kingdom Metazoa; phylum Echinodermata; class Echinoidea; order Diadematoida; family Diadematidae; genus Diadema; species Diadema setosum. The sequence goes on from CM067080.1 coordinate 16,412,328, forward strand.
GAAGAGGTGCGAGGAATGGAAAAACTACGTGCTGAAGCATTGTCTTTGTTTTTGTTTTGTCTTTTTGCTTGTCAGCCGATGAAACCCGAAGTGGCACCATGCAGACACAGAAAAATTTTTGGCGCCCCCCCTTTAGGCTTTATTTGAAATTCCTGGATCTGCATGCCCCTGATGTGCATGATAATGCAATGGCAATGGATGGATTTGAGCTGCTTTATCAATAAGAATTACAGACGTGACATCAACATCAAGCATGACACTGTGTCATGTTGAGTGTCGAGTAGCCAAGACAGTGCGATCGAGATATCGGGTGTAACTGTTAGAATTCTAGATCTAAATAAACTTAATTTTCGACTGCGCCTCTCTCCATTATCCATATCCCGTTCTGTAACGTGTAACACAGCCCAGCGACTGGATGGGCTGCCGGCTGTGTATACTTACCCGTTCTGCTGCAGCTGTTGACCTATGACTCAACTGTGACCAGCAGCCCCATACGCATAGCGTAACGCTATGCGTATGGGGCTGCTGGTCGCAGTAACCGTTGACCGATCTTGTCGTCGGGGATATGTTCCGCGGAGACTACATCTAACCAAGGAGGTTGAAGAGATGGAGTAACAACAGAGTTATTCCCTTTGATCTATGTTCGAAGACGTCGCTCAAAAATATTTGAAGCATGTGCCAAACAGGATCTGCCGCACCGATACAAAGACAATTGACTCGTCCCTCATTGCATAATCACCAGCCACTTTATTCAAGGAAGATATGTCTTTGTGATGGTAATTACTTTTCGCTATCCCTTCTTATAAAAGGTAGATGACACAGACACGAGGATGCGCGAACAGAAATTGAGGAAAAAATGCTGAAATGAAGATGAAAATTACTCGACTGTGCATATATGCGGGCACTAATCTGATATATCTATCATACTTGAAGATTATTCCATATTACTTTTAACTGGAGAAATTAAGCTGAAAAGTGATAAAACCAGCTTTCCAGGATGGTACAGTTTTAAACATTTTCACATGATACAACTCTGATTTACACTTTTGTGCAAATTTCTGGACGGAATTGACTTTTGTTTTACATGCTTTATTATTAAGTGAAATTTCATTTCATTTAATAAATGAATAAGCAAAATATGGCAAACATTATGTTAACGTTCAAAATGAATCTTCACTGCCTTCAGATTGCTCAGCAAGACGGCGGCTTGGAACATCGATCATCAAAGGCACACGAACCTGTGGAATTCTTTTGTACATCAATAGAAATCTGACAACTAATTGAATAATTACAGCCAGTTGGAACTCCATTATAAAACCTCCTTGGTCTAACTAGACTAGTATTCGTAGTATAACTAGATCTAGTAGGCCTAAAGTTTACTGCATACCGCCTATTACCGCCAATCCCGGTAACCTGTAGGCTGTGGTAACGTTAGTCTGACTTCATCACTGTTCAAGGAATTCCCTCCCCTTTCTATGCACATGATGCAGGAGAGCCGCTAATGTCAAAAAGATGATTTGAAAACAAAAAAATAACTCCTCCGGGCAGACGTTTTTTTTTTTTTTTTCTTTCTTTCTTTCTTTCTTTTTTGTCTCTATTCCGCTGGCATAGCTACAGTAGCTGGGAACGCCTCTAACCGCAGCAGCGACCCCAAGCCCAATACGTACCGTAGCGCCTCGCGCCGGGGTCAGGAACGCCTCCAGAGCGATCTACATGATCATGATGATCTGGCGAGGGTGTTTGATCAACACGTAGGTTCTCCCTAACGCAGTTACAATGTATGGCTACGGATGACTACCGAAAATAATCCATCGAAAACACCGTAACTTTTTAGCTCATTACGGTTGATAAGTAAACCAGATTTCTTTTGACATCATTTGATATTCGACGACAGCTAGTTGTGCCTACCTTCTTCTGGAGACTACCGGCTGAAACTCATCAGAAACTCGAACTCGCCCATTCTCCGAATTTCGGTCCGATGATATTGGTACGGAAAACCGGTGGATGACGTCTTGCGTAAACGTTTCGAAGATGATTTCTGTGAGGATGCGGAAGCACACCGAGTAAGAGTGTGTGTGTTTTCAGATCAGAGGGGGGATTCCTACGGTCAGCCTCTTACACAGTATGCACTGAATGATTACACTTAAATGACAAGAACAGGGTTAAACAAACATATATTTTTAAAGTCATTATATTTATTTTTTATTTAAAATATTTAAATTGAATTTTAGGAGAAAATACGTTTGTTTGTGTTCTCAAATTAAAAAAAAAGTAATTAAAGATCATTAATATTTTTTACGGCAACCAAACAGAAAAGCATCCCTGCAAGAAGTTGTCGCACTTCGAAAAACTTGAAATGAATGTGTGGTTGAGATTAAAATCTTAATTTGAATAAAGACATCGTAATTAAATAGTTTTGTATGTGTTCAAGGGTCGTACTCATACTCTTATTAAGAACCAGACCGACTTAAGAGTACAATTAGAAAAACAACACTTTAGTATCTATAGAATAGAGAATTATAGTAGCTTGCTTCAGTTGGGGAATATTCGATATTACGCAATCACTTGTAAATTTACATTCAAACTCTTTGCTCAAATTCAGACGAGTGACTCACTATTTTGAGCACGGTTCACCTTCCTTAATTACGCATGGCATTGCCCCTGTTCCAGAGCAAATATACCTTGCACGGACCTATTTCCACTTTGTGCTGCCAAGTGAATAACTGATTTTCTTTATTATTAGTCAGTGGAGAGGTAAGTGTTGTTAGCTTCCTTTCTCTTAAAATGTGCAACAATGTAGAATTACAATTAAATTTTAGTGGTCACTGCACGGTGCCACTGCACTGCCCTGTGACGTCCGCTTGGCTCCTGCCTAGCTTATTATATTTTATGCCTTCGTCAGTTCGTGTTGGACAGTAACATAGGAGAAGAAAAAGAAGTGTATAAAGTTAAATATATTTGCCAATACACTTGAATACCACAGAACAAAATTTTCCCAATGACTAACGACTAACGTCAACGATTTTCTATGGTGATGCGATGGGACCAACAACTCCAGCTCCCGCAACAACAGGAAGTAAATTTAATATATTTGAATTAGGCCTAGACCTAGTCTAGATTTATTCTGTAAAACATTTAACGTTAGACCTCTAGTTGCATGCAACATATAAAATTTAATGGGCATTGCGAAGTACCTACGTGTTACAACTGCATGTATAGGCCTAAACTATACTTGTTACCTGCGTGGGAGTTGCCTGCGAGGCGCTGCTGCTATATGGACCTCCATCCAGGCAGTGCAGTGCATGTGGGCAATCTCCGTGACTCAATCACCAGGCCCGGAACAAGCTTTGAGCATGCTCAAGGGCCTGTCACACCTTTACTACCTTTCCGGGGCAAGTCCTGCTTGTGACTTGTGGGGGACAATTTTTGCTACCCAGAGGTCCCTGCAGGTGACCCACACACAACAGTAGCTGGTACGTATTTCACCCGTAATTGCCCAGGGCCAGGGTGCGCATGCAAATCCTATTTACCCGCAAGTTTACAGGCCCTGTCACACCTTTCCAGGCAAGCTACATGGGTTTGTTGCATGTAGGAATTTTCCAGCATGCAGGACAGTTTCTGCCAGCAAACAGGGATTTGGACAAGTTTTGCATAATTTGTCTTACTTGTTGGTAACTATACACAGCCCAGTCGCTGTACATGGTACGTCGCGACAGTTTTTTTTTCGCATAGCGTAACAGCGTCTGGTCGGGCTAACTTGTTGGATGCATGCTACTTTTATATGTTCAACTTGCGTGCATTCTGAGCTGTATGAACTGCATGTCAGGCACATGGATGGCTCATCAGGGCTGACAACTCAGTGAAAGAATCCCTCTGAAAGACTATTTATTTGGCAGGGGTCCCACAGAATGTCATTATCTTGGCCTCAACCAACTCTCAACTAACCAGCAGACAGGCAGTAACTAATGTAACCCTCAGCATGGACACAATTTGCCCGCAGATTGCCCGCAGAGGTCCATGCAGAACACCAGTAGAAGGTCCGTAGTGGCAGCACCTCAAGGCAACTCCCACACAGATAACATGTAGTTGTAATGCAGTGTCCGTATGTCACCCATTCCTAGAACGTCAGTTGAACATAAGTAGCATGCGCCCAGCAGGTAAGATGCATGCGAAACTTGCCTGAATCGTTGTCCACCCGCAGAAAATTATCCTGCATGCTGGAAAATCCCTACGAGCAACAAGCCCGCGTAGCGTACCCAGAAAGGTGTGTCAGGGCCTTTAATAAAGGGTCAAAGGTCAAGTGAAGATAAATCCCTGAATACCGTACCTGATGTCTTCAACAATATAGCCATCCATCCATATTTAACGCTCAGCACATTTTTGACAAATAGGTCATTTTTATCTTTTGGCAATCATGTGAAGCTGTTGTCAAACATTGTCAAGACATTGGTCTACTAAAAACTTATTAGGAGAACCATGCATTATGGCAGAGGCATAGCAGTCACCATAGCGACATCGTTAGTTTTATATAAAAATAGACTGATATGATAATGGCCTCGTTTACCTAGGAGATTTGTTTATGGTAGATGGTTTCTGGTCAATTGAACACATCAAATCACACAAGTGCATTGCAGACAAAAAAATTGCATGCAGTATTTGATTTAATGCAGGACTGAAACGGGTGACTATCATGTGTATGGGTTGAGAGTACGTTCACACTGCATTCATCCTCGACCATTTGAGGGCAGCACTTTACTGGAAGAAGAAGAAGAGTAGAAAGGAAAAATCTGTGCAGTATGTTAGACAAGAAAACAAATTTCAAGCTCCCTGTTTGTGGCAAATAAAATATCACATACATGAGTGGTAATCATATAAGTTATTTTATACAAACTGATTCTTTCAGGAAATGAGTTCAAAAACACATGTTGCCTTCATTGGGAAGAAAGACTTCATGTTGATATTGATGGAATACAATGTTCAATAGACATCTTGTACAGATAAGAGGAAACAAATAACAATTTACATTGGAAATTATTGTATGATTAACTGCAAGTAAAAAGGAACCTCTTTAATTGGGGGAAATCTAATGATGATGTTTGTCCAAGAATCAAGCATTTATTGAATGCAAATTGAATGAGCCCCTCCTCAATTACTTTAAAAGAGAAATATTGCTATTTCAAGGAATGCTGACATTCAGTATTCAACATTTGCTCAAGATAAATTGTGAAAACAAATGTATTTAATTCTTTAGATTTATTGAAAATCTATAAATTGATTGTAGATCACAATATTATGGAAAGAGATGGAAGAATAATTGCAGCCAAACAGATTTTCCATCTAGAGCAAATTTCAAAAAGAATTAAATTTCATTTAGATATCAGTTGGACGAAAGAGAGCATGTTTTTACCAGTGCAGTTGTTGCTTGTCATTTGAACAACAAAACAAAACAAAAACAGTTGTTTGTAAAATGTTCATTTAAGAAATTGAGATAATTTCAATATATACTTGTATTTTTTCATTTCAAATTATGTTTGACCTTTTTTGATGATCTTGCTATGATGTGTAGTTGAGTCGTGAAGTTATTTTGTGCCAGGGAAACCATGTGTATGTACATAATATCCTTTGATGAGGCAAATAAAAAAAAAGGATTTATTATGAAAGACTTTCTTATGAAACCCTCCCCCAAAAAAAAAATATTTAAAAAAAATCATAATTTTGCCATATCACTCCATACTACCCTACCCTTAATAACTTATGTATGGATCTACATACAAATACATATTTGGCAAATGGTGGCTGTACAGCATTAGGGGAAGGGGCATAAGGAAGTCTTTTCAAATGATGTTTCGAGAAGTGCTCATGACTAATTCATAATAGATATACTGGGAAGACTTCCTAATGGTGGGGTATTACTTTAAGTGGGGGGATCATAAGAAAGTCTTTACCGACATTTTGCAGACTGAGCATGACTACATACACGTCACCTATTGCAATAATGAATATCATAGATTGCATAGACACTGTCAGTAACACCTCGGGTTTCTTTGCTGGTATATTTTGATTACACTATGACCATTATTTCTTGTCTTTGCAGGAAACCTAATCACTGAAGAAACATTTTTCAAATCAAAATAATGGCATCAAACATATCTGATGGGCAGGTCCGGGATTCACTCCGTAAGAAACTGAATGAGGATAAAATTAAGTTATGGCTACCTCCATATACGACAGAATCCAGAACACAAGGCATAATACCAGAGGTAAGTATACATGATGGGCATGAAGGATCATCATGTCACCTGATTTGCTATGTTTCTCTGATACAGTCACATACATTAGATAAGTTGAGAAGCTGAATAATTAAAAGTTTTTGTTAGAAAAATTTGCCAGTTAACTGTTTGAACTACCTTCTAATATAGCTGTCTTAATAAGAAAGTTTAGAATGTTTTCAAATGCAAACTTTTCAGATTTTCTAAGGCATTCTGAAGTATTTTGAGTTCATGCATTGTTTTTGAATACCTTTTCTCTCAAAAGCTTGACTGCTTCTTAACTTGAAAGCTGATTTTCTCAAAACTCATATTTTGGCAAGCTTTTGTTTTGTTTCAGTAGTGGTGTTAAAAAAACAAAAAAACTGAGAGCATATTATTGGCGAGCCAAGGGTCTGGAAAATGCAGTGATGATAGTATTAGGTGACTGATATCTAATGACTTTGTCAGTCTTTTTTGATGACAGTGAACATTTTTTTCCCCCGCTGTACTAACATTGACATAATAAGCACAGCATAGAATAAACTTATGACTGGTGTATGTTAAAGGGACTGTACAGTACTGGTTGAGGTTGGGATTCATGTTTTGAACATTCCTAAGTGAGACAATGAAAAGCCTCTTATGAAATATGAAAGAGCATGTAATTTTAAGAAGGATTCAACGTTTATTTGATGAAAATTGGTTTTCAAATGGCTGAGATATCCAAAAAAGTGCTAATAATAAAAGGCGACATGCCACAACTTTATTAAGATCTCTTTGTTTCACCTTGTTTCTGGATATCTCAGCCATTTCAAAACCGATTTTCATCGAATAAACTGTTGATACCCCTTAGAATTGCATGCTCTTTGACATCTCATCTAGAGTGATTTCTGAATATCTCGTAAAACGTTAAAAGCTAAATCCTCACCTCGACCAGAACTGTACACACCCTTTAAAAGTAAAGAATGACAGAGAGGTGGGAGAGTTAGATGATAAGGGCGGAGAAAAGGAGTCTCATCCATTAATGAACCATGGTTATCAACAGTGAAAATGAGATCCAAGACATGCCATTTATAGCGAGGTCAAATGCAGCATTACAATATATTTGCATTTGTAGGAAAGGTAAAGAAAAACAATGTGAAAGCAGCTATGTCTGGATATATTCCTTTTCCCAGTTGGCCTTACACTCTCTTCACACATTGTTGTTCTTTCAGGTGTAATGAATGTAGATTCTATACATCACACAGATGCAATTCATAATATAGCTTTTGCCTATTTGTACTTAACGCAGATAGAACACTATATTGCTAATATTTTTTAACAGTGAAATTTTGTGATCTCTGATAGGAGCTTATCGAGAAATACTCATTGGCACTTGGAATACCAAAGGAAATAGTTTTGGCAACTTTAGAGGATCTGCGGCGCCATGCCTTGGACAAGCTAGCAGCTCGACAAAGGTTCCTTGAAGAGGGTATTGCCAATTTGAAGATAAAGCTGACAGGCAGTATACCTGAAGGTGTTCGCTGTAGTAACTTTGAGCATGAGACCAAAATTGATGTCAGCAGTTCAGAGCTAAAGGAACAGTAAGTATGAAGAATAGAATTTATATCTTTTATGCCTCCACCACGAAGTATCACCAGGGGCACTATGTTTTGGGGTCGTCTGTTTGTTGATTCTCTAGAGGAAAGTTTCAGGCCATGAGGTCAAAGGTAAAGTGAAAATGCAGAAATTTTACTTTTTTTCTCCATATCTCAGGGATGGCGCAGGGTATCTTCACATGCATGTAATGCCTGACAGTAATTACCTTGGGACTTTTTGGTAATGAGTCTAAGATCAAGGGTCAGGAGTCAAGGTCAAATTTTTAAATTTCACTATTTTCCCAATATTAAAGCAATGTCTGAAGGTATTTTCTTGAAACTTTAGTGTACACATGTATTGTCAGATTCTCTGGGAAAGTTTTTGGCCATGGGGATAATGGTCAATGGTCAATGGTCAAGTGTAACGCTAAAATTTCATTTCTTTCTCCATGTCTCTGAAATGGCTCAAGGTATCATTATAGGACTTAGTACATATCGTCGCTGGGGCGACAAGACCTCATATCTACAAAATGTCAAATGTTCACGTGAGCCAAAAAACATGGCGTCCAAAGCACTGTGGCGAATGGGATAGCCTTTCCTTTGACATGCTGTTGGGGCTTCATTTTTTTTTAGTAAGACAGTTGGGATTTGGACAGGACATTGACCACTTAACCCATTATTTGACCATTAATCCAAAAAAAGTCATTTTCACCAAAATTGCAGCTACAAGGTCTTGTCACCCCAGCGACGATATGCATGTATTGCCTGACAGTGATTCTCTTGGGACTCTTTGGGTCATAGGGTTAAAGTTCTAGGGTCAAAGGTCAGGTTAAAATGCTAAAACTTTTTCTCCATACCTTTGGAATTACTCAATGCATGTAATAAAACTAGATTATCTACTGCACAATGATTCTGTGAGTGACAAATTTTGATCATGGGGTCAACGGTTAAGGGAAAATGTTCAAATGTCACAATCTTCCCATCTTTAAAAAAAAAAAAAAAAAAAAAAAATCAAAGTACTTGTCATGAAAATGGATGTTACCAGTTAGTGATTACTTGAAGAATTGTGGGCCATGGGGTGAAAGGGTGTGGGTCAAATATCAAGTAAAAATGCTCAAATCCCCAATTACCTGCTCTTGTTAGATAAACAATTGAGACATCCATCCAGATCAAACTAGTTCTAGGGAAGTAAACACTCAACACATTTGGTGACAAATGTGTTATTTCATTTGTTTGTCAATGAAGTGAAACTCTTGTCCCACATTGTCAAGACGTACGCTAGACCTATTGGGAGAAACATGCATTATGGCAGAGGCATTCCAGTTGTCATATAGGCATTTCTAGTGTTTTTTTTTGTTTTTTTTTTCATAGTTTTTTGTTTTAGTTTTTTTTTTTAAAGGGGTTGGATGTATGGGTGGGTGGGGTTGTTGTACGTCCCTTATTGTTGTCAATCTCAAGAGCAAACATGTATTTACAGGGATACACATGTGAGAAAAAATTCTACTCATCCATTCCAGTTTAAAACTTATTGCAATTGAACAGTGCTGTCATAGGGGTAGGGAGATTACATATTTGTTATTATTGATTGTCAGTAAACTGGCCTTATTTACTCTGTGTGTCAGAAAGGGCAATCTGTCCTGCTTATATAATGCTGAATGATTCAGCGAGCAATAATGTTACTATATTCGAATAGCTGTTGCTGTTATCAGAAGTTATATCACATGAATGTCTGTATATCAAAACCATTATGTAAGAAGTTAGATTGGATTTGAAATATTTCATCCTCATTTATTTCAACATAAAGGATATCTGCCCAAACTTCTGTTGGTATGGATCACCTGAAGCTAATTAGTTGTGGACGTGTCCTTGATGATGGGAAGAATCTCAGAGAGCAAGGTCTTGGCCCAAACTCTCAGGTTAGTTCTAAACACACAGAAGCCATGATGAATGGCATAGCAAGCTGTTGCTGGCCTCAGATATCTTATTCTCATGGCTAACTTATCGTTTCAAAGGAGGATTATCAATGTTGTTACAAGTGGGCCATCTACCCATCACACACAGAAACCTAGAAACTCCTTTACAAAGACTAAATGGACTGCAGAATCATGAAAAAAAAAAAGGGTGAAGTTTTTTTGGTTTGGGGTTGTTTTTTGTGTGTTTGTTTGTTGTTTTTTTTTGTCACAGTGCTATATTAGTGTACCCTAGTATTGCTATTTGTCAGTGTGAAGATTCATGGCGGGGTTTTCTGCTAAAAAGCTATCAAAAAAGCTTTCTTCTCATATGACTGTGGCACTGTACACCATGATATTGGAGTGATGTTAACATGATAAACCTTGCATCCAAATGCCTTAAAACTTCAAAGGTAAAGTCTCCTAACATTCAGTGTAGAAAAATTTTGACACTCGGTTCACAAGTGACTTAATACTGAGAGAGATGAAGTCTTGCTCTTTTGTTCTTCATAATGCATGCATATTTTGGATGATGCAAAGATTACATACACTTTACAATGAAGCCCATTTGCAGTGGCATTTAAACTACACCTTTTTTCCTTGTCCAATGTTTAGGTGATGGTGATTTGTCTGTCCCAAAGTGAAGTTGAGGCAAGAAAGCAGGAAGACCAGCGGAATCGTCTGGAAAGAACCAAAGAAGCAGCCAAGATTCTTGCTAAAAGGAACACAGGTTGGCATAGCCTGCACTCTCAGTGTGAATAATGGAGTTTAAAGAGAATATGTGACCCGCGACAACGGTTTCAGGCAAAAGTCGCAAGAGCAAATTCCCTCCTAGGCGGGGTACAAGGATTTTGAACATTATTTTTGTCGATTTTGGGTTTTTAATTTGCAGAATTTGAATCTTTGATATGTTTTATACATCTACACTAAATTTCACAGCATAACACTAAGTTTTTCCTACCGAAAATGGAATTTTAAACACCCTATGTTGGATCACACTCGTCAGTTTCGATCTTCTTTCGAACGCCGCGCCACTATGACCAGTGTTGCTACGGCGCGGCATCTTGCGTGCGATTGGATAGTGCGTCGCACTCATTTACATAGTTCGGCTTTCGGAGATACGTCACGCAGCGTGTTGGAAATGTTTTGTCCACGCATGCATGTTCCATTGTTGTTGCTACAATAGCAGTACTCTCGGTCTTTAGTGTAAGCTCTTCGTTTGGCTTTCTATCCGAGCTTTTCTACAGCAATGTTTGACAACGGAAGTGAAACAAAAGGTGAACAGCAACACTAGGCAGCACTTAGAACTTAACGTGAAAACAGATACGATAGAGAATCGAGAACATGATGTAAGCGTATCAGGGTAGCAAATTGACACACAAATTGTGCAACATACGATCAGAAACTGACTTGTTAATTGTCCGTGTAGTAAATATGACAGCAGGTTGACTCAAAAAGACAGCAGAAGAGAGAAAAGGAGTGGTCATAAATGACCAGTATTCAAATAATACACTGTCGTAAACGTCAAAATTGCACCGAACTAAGTAAAGTCATGTTTGTTTGTTTGCTTGCTTGCTTGTTTACCGCACAGTGCAACACATGTACAGCTTTAAAAAAACTACAGGAAGCATGACCCTTTTCATCTTTCTGCCTTCGGAAGGGTCCCAATGATGATATTTTCAAGTCAAATCAACCGCTATGAAAACGTGATTTGTAAAGATGTGGATACGAATGTGCTACCCGCTCCCATGACGTATACACACAGGCATCGCGTGTGGATGTCATTTAGTAACACTAATAGTAAATATGTGCACCATACACACGTAAACCAGCAGCTTGTAATTATCGTATCCGCCATCTTGAAAGACGAACTGGTAAACAAACCCGAGCGAAACGCATTGTGCATTCGGCTCCATACGCTGACTTCCGAGGAAGTGCCCGGGAAATTTTACTCTCTCAGTGAGCCAATCAGAAACCGCTGTGGTTGCTAGAGGCGGAGCTTAAGCTCGATTGGCACCATTGTACGGATGGGTGATTCTCACCTTGCGTCGCCACTGGGCATTGTCTTCGAGCATGAGGGAAATCTTCAAAGCCCGTTTTCTCGCAATTTTGTCAGGCTAACAAATCAAAAAGTGCATTTTATTTCGCTTTATATGACCACTCACAGTACCGGAGAATACAAGTGTTTTATATCAATGTAAAGCTTAAGAAATGGGCAATGTGATTCAATGAAAAAATGAATTTTTAAAATTCCCGACTTTTGCCTGAAACCGTTGTCGCGGGTCACATATGCTTCCTTATGGAAACAGAGAGCAAAGAAGCGGAGGCGTTAGGCCTAATGGAGATTTATGCAAAGTCACTTTAATCTAACAAATGTCATCAGAAGTTTAATCTCAAACATCTGTTTAAAACAGTTACAATAATGATATGTTTGAACAAGAGACAAATGGCACTTAATGCTCATAGTTTAGTGTCTTGTGTATTGTCCATTATCTATTGAAATTGAAAATCATTACTGAACATTAGGCATACCAATATCCCAAATATACACAACTATCTGTATTGCAGATACCTATCAAGAGACAATACTTCGTAAATTAAAATAAACATTCAAAGAAAACTACCATTTGGCACAAATTTATATGCTGTGTTTATACGAGAATCTTGGAAAGGACGAAATGTAAGACTTTTGCTTGTTCCACAATTGGGAATGCAACAAGAGCAAAGAGAAAATTCATACAATGTCTGTGGTAATTCAAGCACTTAAGATGATAGTAGAATTTGGCAAAGGTTTTGCTGACGTCATAAAATGTACCAATCTAACAGCAGCAGACGACATGTCACAGCTAAAACACAAATCAGAAGTGCATGCATTGCTGCTGAAGAAGAGTTTAAATTACTGTGCTAATTATGCTAATTGTGATATTCTTCTAAAGAAAAGGTGGCTCAGAATGCTACTGATTAACTATGCCAGTGCCGAGCTTTAAGACCATCACTGGAAAGGCATATCTTAGATTTTAGAAAACAAGGACCATTGCATTTTTTTAGTTTGAAAAGCCTGTCTAACAATGCTGAATGTGAATGAACAGCAAACCATCCAGCACAGCAGTGCAGCTGAATGCATAACTCAAACAGTAGCAAGGCCAAGCGAATGCTGACAGTGACTTTTGCCAAAGTGTCCAGAGTGGGCAAGTGCCTGAGTGATATTGAATTTTACCTATTTGAAATATTGGTGTTACTGTTAATGTTTTTAAAGCAGATCATTTAAATGACACAGAAAAGTGTTAGATTCACTTTGCATTGGTATGGCATTTATCCTTGCTAAATACCAATAAAACGCTCACCAAGAAAAACAGTTACACCGTTGAACCTGTGCTTTGTCTATAGCACATAGTCTGCTTTTGCTTACTGATTCCATTCAGTGACATCACAAATATCAGGCATGTTCAGCAAGCTTCAGTAGATTTACGTGTACGCTTACACATTGAATGCTAGTGGCAGTTTGCGAAAAATTCATGCTAATATATTTCTGGTTTTACAGTACTCTTACGTCAAATACAGTTATATTCAGTTGTACTGTAATGAGAAGTATTGTGTATGTATATATATATGTATATATATATATTTATTTATCCATTTATGTATATATCTATTTTCTTGTAGAAGACAGAATTGGCAGGGAAGATGACCGATACTTCCTCCAGATTGCTGACCAAACAGGACGGCCTATCAAGCTGCCTGACGAAGAGCGTCAAGCCCTGTCTGTTGCCCTCACACTTAATGAGAAAGGGCGGGCATGCCTGAAACGGAAGCAATATGGAGAAGCTCTGCTCATCCTGCTGGAAGCTGACCAAGCTTTCAAGTCAGTATAGAATTCAGGAGATGTTTTTGCATCAAAAATTTGGAAAAAGAAATATTGAAACTGTTTGGTCCGTTATGACTGACAGTGACTGTAAAAGTATGGTTACAGTTCGTTATGCCAAAGATTCATTATTCCGAAGGCACGTTGCTCCAAAGGTTTGTAAAAAAAAGTATGAAATAAGGTTATTCCATGGTTCTTTAATCTGAAAATACAATAAGGTTTGTTATTCCATAGGTCCTATAGTGTGCACTTTTTCTTTTTCGGATTAACGAACCATATTTCATTTTCAAACTATAGAACCTGAGGAATTACAAACCTTATTTTGTTTTTGGAGTTCATAGGTACCCATACACATAATACCTACATGAAACTTCAAATGTAGGCCACTGACCTTCCCACCCCAAAACAACAACAAACAAAAAATAAAGCAAAAACTATATTCGCTTTATTAAGCTGAAGCTAAGAGAAATATTTCCTAGTGACATAACCAGAGAGAAAACAGAATACCAGTTTGGGCCCTTGTTTTCCAAACAAGTAAATGTGTTGGTAATATAAAACTCAGTTCATAGCTACACATGATGCCTACAAAACTTATAGAACTTTAAGAACTTCCAGATATGTAACATGGATGTGACACGGGCCAACTGTGGCATGCAGAATAAACTACCTGGACATTGGAAAGGTCTGTAGCACAGAATACTGCTTGTAAATGTACAAGAGTGAAACTCAAATACGCCCCCCTTGAATGAATTGTTAAGTGTCAGCTCATATTATAGAAGAGGTGCAAGGTGCTTGTCAACACTTCAGAATGTTTCACCTTGTTGGCATTTTCTACCTGTATTGTGCATATTAGGTCAAGTGTGTTGATGCTAAAAGCTTTCATGAAAATACTACCCCTATAGGAAAGTTGCAGATTTATTTGTTTCCATTGTTGTTGTTTTACTTATGAGGACATTATAATTGTCTCTGACTCCCATATACACCAGATACAGAGAGCAAAACATTTTTGAGTAGATTAGCTGGTCTGTAATTTTTCAGGAAATATGTAACTAGTAACTCAGGAAGTGGTCTGCAGTCCTTTTGACATGATGTTTCTAATTCTTTCTTTCCCATTGTTGTTCTTGTCTTTGTTTCATGAAGGCAATGTCGATCTGAAATTCTGCAAGCAGTTGATAACTATGCTGTGCTGTGTCTTGATATCGTCTGGTGCTACCTTTGTCTACAAAATGTGGAACAATTGCCAGATGCAGGTGAGAATGTCTTTGACATATTGATATAGTCTAGAATGCAGCTGATTAGGACACTACATAGCAGTGAGTATTGTAAAGACCATAATTTTTATTCCCATGCTAGAGAAGAAATAAATGTAATGGGTTCACTGTCAAGCTTCTGTACTCTTTTCCATATACAGTATCTGTACTGTACATGGACAAGAATTAATGGCTGATTTGATTGTAAAGAATGCATGAATGCACAAATAAAGAAATCAAAAGGTTTAGTTAACCCCAACAACACTACTGCCATTGCAGCTGTGTGTAAATCATGATGAGCTTCACAAAAGATTACTACGTAATACCATGGAAAATACTGCAATAAAGACATATAGTTAATAGGTGAAATATAAATATGCATTGTGAATGGTTAAATTTCATCATGCGATTGTGCAAAAATGCCTGTATATTGCACAAGTGCTTATACTGAAACTTTTTTTTTCTGATGGAATTTCCCTTTAAGGGTAATATCTTTAGCTACAAGGTTAAAGAAGACTGTAATTTAACCAGATCTATGTTGAATGAATGATATGAAACTGTAAGTCTATAAACATGAGAATGACTTTAAAGCCAAAGTTTTGGGCATCAAACTTTTGTGGGTGGATCCTGCAGTTGTCTAGCATAAAAACAAATAAAATCTGAATTCTGGTTTACTTTGCTAATCTATGATCTTCAGTTGTGTATTACTATTGTTCAGAGGCGTAGCCATATACATCTGCTGGAGAAATGTGGTCATGTAGTCTTTGCAGATGTGACTGCCCCTTGGAATGTGAGCATAGGTTATAAACATCATTGAAAGACATTCATCATACAGGATTGATCAGTCGAATATGAGAATACATTTATGGTTTGAAATAGATTATGAATGAAATCAAGGATTTTTGAAGTATCCTTCCTTTTGTTGCCAGTAAACTCCCTGGGGTTCTCTTAAATGACTAAAAGAGGAGACTGAAATTGCTGTAGAAATTGCAAATATATTAGACCTACCAATCTGACTTCTCCAGGAAATAAAAACAACAATGATCAAAAATTAAAATTTGTACTCAACATCATGATTTGATATCACATATACAAGTAAACACTAGTAAGGGATTCAAGATGTAATTACTGGCTTTATAATGTTGAATACTCTTTCCCATTCAAAGCCTTCATCGTAGAAAAAAAAATTGTAACATCCATTGCCCAGGCTATGTGCGCATTATTTTTCACATAATGTCTGTAACAAGATGTTGGCATTCTTCTCTGTCAAGTCTTCATCAGTGACAATTCCTGATCCTTTCAGTGTACAGCAGTTGGTTTGTTGGTTTGTTTTTAGTGAATGCAAGTTATGCTTTGTCTTTTAGATGATGGGGGGGGGGGGAGATGAGGAATTGACCACTGTGAGCTGCAGTAGCATATGAGTTGTTTGACAACTAGTGTTGAGTGACTTGGGGCATGCACCCCTCAACATAATAGGGGAGCTCAATGTGTTATACTGAGATGTGCAAACCAATCCTGTCTGCCACTTTCCACAAAAGTTGATCTGTGTGTATTTCTTTTTCAGTGCATAGCTTACAAGTCCCAATTGCTGTGGGATGTGCTCACTAGGAAAATGTGACATAGTTATATCAGAATTATAGAAGTCAGCAGTAAGCATAAAAGTATACCACTATTGTTTTGATAGGTTCACATGGTTGTGTAAACGTACATAGGGGAAAAAATCATATGTTATTTACTGCTGTGGATGATTTTTATCTCACAGAGTCCAGACTGCAAACTTGTGAGGATTGTTTCAAGAGGAGCTATGGAGAGAACATGGAGCGCCTCACAGCACTAAAAGGTGACAGCAGCACAGAGCTTGCACTCTACGTCCGGCTCTACCTCTTACTGGTGAGTGACACAAACATACATGTATTATGCACTTTTGTGAAAACTGATTCAGTTCATTAATGTTGTCACGTTGTACTATCTGAATAAAAAATCCCATATTGTATTCTGTGTAAGTTCCCTTAAATTCTGCATTGATGAACCTATGCATATGGTGAATATGTGTTTCTGACAAGTATCCAACATGTCATGTTAATGAAAGACCACAGTAAAGGATACCTAACTAGATTGGGAAATTTTTGTGTTTCTTGCCACTGACCCATGTTTAACCCATTTTGTGATGTTTGAAGGTTTAAATGGTGAATTAAATAAGGAAGAGAGGTTTGGGGTAACACCCATGTGTACATAGTCCTTGTAGGGACTATTGCTTGACAGGAGAAGAGCCTATAGAAAGAGGAGACTTGAGGAGGGAAGTGACATTGGGAGAATATAGGGAAGGCAGGCGCACAGTGACAATTAATTGAGGGGCAGCAGTGAGCTGGAAGTTGAAGTTGCCCTCCTGGAGACAGGAGATAAGGGAACAGAGCAAGTCACAAGAAAAAATAGAGTGAAAATCAGGTAAAGGGTTTGGAAATCATTGACAGGAGTAAGATGAAACAGAAAGGAGGGAGAAGACAAAGAAGTTGAAGGTTAGAAAATCATGGAGATATTAAAGAGAGAGAAATTAATGATTAGAAGTTAAGTCCTGAAAATAGTTCTGGTGGAAGAAGGGAATAGGAGAGAATGTAAAGTTGAAAAAATGAAGTCCTAAGGGGGAGAAAGCACTGAGAAAAAATCTTGCCAAGAAACTTAAAAAATGTAGAGATGGTGCTGAAACGGACTGTTGTTTGTAAGGAAAGCAAGAAATAAAAGGAGGAAAGAGATAAGTGGAGGAGAATCAGATTACAGTTTAAGAGAAAGAAAAAAGTGGAATGAAAATGATTGAGCAAAAATGCTAGTTCAGAGGGAGCAAGGATAAGAACAATTAAAACCTCAGAGAAATTTGTTTACTCCTTTTTTGTTGTTTTGATTCTGCATTCCTTAGTTCACATCATTCACCGGCTTCATTTTTCTCCCCTGGTTTTGTGAAACTTCACTTCTCTCTCCTATCTCCATGATTTTCCAGCCTTCATCTTCTCCCTCTTCCCCCTTTTTTCTGTTTCACCTTTCTCCTCCCAATGATTTCTAAACCCTTTACCTGATTTTTCACTTTATTCTTCCTTTCTGTTCCCTTTTCTCCTGTCTCCACTAGTGCAACTTCAACTTCCAACTCACTGCTGCCCCTCAATTGTCACAATCTGTCTTTATACTCTCCCCATTTCGCTTCCCTCCTCAACTCTCCTCTTTCTAGGCTCTTCTAGGCAATAGTCCCTGCGAAGACTAAGAACACCTGGTGTTACCACAAACCTCTCTCCTTCATAAGCTGGTTTTGTTGGTTTAAAATTCAACTCTATGCTGCTAACGTGGGATTTTCTGTCATAATACATGAGGGCTAAATATAAACCTTCTACTTTTTAACTCTTCCTCCGTAATATAATGTTGGAATACTTGTAATTGATTTATGTGCTTTTGATTTAATATGAAAGTACATCCCCTGAAATAGAATTTATTCTATGATGTAAAGTAAATCCTATATTTACCCCCCCCCCCCCACCAAAAGAACAACAGCTGTACTTTTGATTTTCATTAAAAATGTTATTTTGCCATGTGTCATTGTGCATTCAGTCTATGTTAATTTCTTTCCAGGGCATAGTTGCAGCTCTGAAAAACAATAAAGTACAAGCAAGAACTCTTCTGAATAAAGTAGGTGAACATTTATTTTATTTTCCAAGACTATAACATTTATTGAAAGGGATCATAGAATACAGGTGAAACTCAATTATAACAAGGGGGTCAGAACTCGGCCATTTTCCTCATTAAAGCCTACATGTACCTTGTTCTATCAGTAAGCACAACAAAGAGTATTGCTCAAATATACCAATATGTGTTTGGAATACTAGTACAATGTATATATCATGTAAAATAGCATGATTTCAGTGCTGAACCTACAGTGTTGCAGAATATGAGTCTCATTTTGAATGTAAACATATTTTTTTTTGTGATTCACAAAGAAAAAAAAAATCCACAATCCATGTTCCCATTTCCTGGATAAACATTAATCAAATGTGCAGTGTTTGCCATTCACATGGTCATATCATTGTTTCCAAAGTTTGGGTGTATGTTGTAGGCAGTGGATGGTAGTGAACATTTGTGCATGTATGTGGTGATATGTTAGTGATGACTAGTACCCCCATTCCACAGAAATTTATTTCTCATCGGTCACTCGTCAGAAGCAGTTTGTTGCGTCTTGCCACCAACCGGAGTTTATCGAATCACAATCTGATGAATCAAGCTTGTGTTGGTTGACTGTCAGGTCAGTGTCAGACATGCCATGCTTGATCCTCATTGGATGATCTTGCCTCATCGCAGCACTGCCCATCATGTCTGATACTGACCTGCTAGTCTACCAACGCAAGTTTCATTCATCAGACTGCGATCCAATTCACTTAGAGTGAACAGAAGCAAATAACTTTGCTTCCGACGAGTCACGATGAGAAAAAAATCTCTTTGGAATGGGTGTAGCATACAAGAGCTTAATGCTACATGCATGTGTGTTTGTGGGTAAAGGCAATTAATTTTTTTTGTGATGAACAATGATTTGTTATTTAACTCTGCATTACCAAAAAAAATAAAAAATCAATTAAAAAAAAAGATTCTGGATCATACACCGGCTAGATTGAGCACATTTCTGTACAGCAGGTCTCACTATATGAGCAGTGTAATACATTTCCTTCGTATGGGAGAAACATCAGGGCAGAAGAAATTTTCTGGTATAGATCTCATGTCAATGAGAGTTTTGGTTTATTGAGCTTCCCTTGTATATTGCCAAAGCAAACACTACAAAGTTGAATAGCTGTTCAGACTATCAAAGTACTGAGTATTACTCTAAAAAAAGGAAAATTTTCTTTTGTGTCTTGATGAGAGAAGCCAGCCAATATTATGAAGCAGCAAAAGTTGGCCCCACAGTAAACAGTCATGTGGACTGTTCCTAATGTATTGGACAATTGCCTGATGATACATGGTTTGTTTGTTTGTTTGTTTTTAGCATGTGGTTGTTTATTTATGTACATTGGGTAGACAGCAGCACTGAACTTCTACTACAAGAAGATTGAAGATTTAGTTTTTATTGCAAATGTCTGTAATACTCAGACATGCATAGTATCTATCCTTGCTGAATTTATTACTTTTTAGACTCAAAGAAAAACATAGATTGATATAAAGTGAACTGTTGTTATAATAAACAGTATTCTTTCTTCGCATATAACCTCAATATTCTTGTCATACTGAATCAGGGGAAAAACAACAAACTTTTTTTTTTACCACTGTTGCATTCTCAGTTATTTTTCATTTCGGTGTATTGGTATTATACTGTATTTCTAATCAAGATAAGTACATTAAATTTTTATGATCTTTGTGACAAAAAATCCTTGTCTTAACCTGAAACAATAATTACTGTTATGCTGTAGTTCTCATTATGGATAAATCCTGCAGATGCAAAATATAGAATGTCTGGTCAGACCTTGCATTTCATTGTGGAGTTAGTACAATGTATGTAGATACATGTATACACTTTTTTTTTTCAAATAAAAAAAAAAGAACCAATATAATACATGCTGTTAGTAGGATGAACTCTTGCTGGCAGTTCACTTTCATCACTTTCATTGATATTTGCCTGTGCTGATTATTTTCACTGTATATCTAATTTCATGTCATGCTGATGCTGCTATATTCTTATATCACACCCAACTGACATTGTTTCTAAAGGCCGAGAGTATCTTAACATCACTACAAGTAGATGAGAATAAACTGATGCAGCTAATGTCCATGGGGTATGACATGGTGGAGTCCAGGCTTGGCCTTAGAGCTGCTGGAGGCAATGTATCCCATGCCGTCACCAAAATTATTGAGAGGAGAGAGAGAAAGAGGGAGATCGCAGAGAAGGAAAAGGAGGAGGCCAAACGGAAGAGGTGGCAGAGGAGGATTGGGAAGACTGCTGATGGAAGTTGGTGAGTGTATTATTGTGATTATGTAAGATGATGTACTAGGAAACAAGAAGTACATACTTTTACCTTGATGCTAATGTATGCTTGGAAATAGGTCAGTAAACAATGTGGTAAGGAATGCCTGCTTTGATTAAATGTATTCAAGTGAGATATTTTTGGTTCATACATACTGACCTGCACATGCTCTGTCTAAAGTAAGATCAATCATTTGCTCCCAAAGCACCACCGTTACGTTCACGTTGATGGCAGAATCTCCAATACAAATACCTGTAAGCCTAATACTGATGTTAATGGACAGTAAACCTTGCACAATTTGACATTGCGTGAGTTGCCAAATTGCATAAGTCAACTGAATTTATTCTTATGAAATCCTGTATGTTTGTCTACATTTTTGCAAGTCGACCATTTCCTTATGTCTACATGAGTTCTTCCTCCCAACTGGGGAAATCCTGTTTAAGTTGACAGGTATTTTCACCTCTATAACTAACAAGACATGACAAGAGCACTCGCTCATTGGTAGTGTGGTTCAGTTCTCTATGGTATTTATACCCATGATTCAACATGTTGCATGCAGGTACCACTTGAAGTGGGTGTGTGTGATTGCATCTACTGTAAACTAACTTTAATATGTGTGTATGTTTGTGTGTCTCATGCGACTTGATGTGGGCTGCGTGGTCAGCTCTTTCTCAATGTACCGCATTCAAATTGGAATGTAGTGGAAATTCAAAAATGTCTTCACAAGCAGGAGTGATGATTATATTCATAGCATTATTGCAAGTGTTGACCAGAGGGGCATTTCATTAAGCGTTTTGTCAAGATATTTTTTCTGACAAATTGTTCTAAGCTACTGAAATCCTTGCATCTGATTTGCTGAGGAAAAAAAAAAAATTCCTACAAATTTCATGAAGCATTTTGTCAGGTATTTTTTCTGACAAACTTTTATAGACTACTGAAATCCTTCCATCTGATTAGCCGACAGATTTGTTGCACGAAACGCTTCATGAAATGCCCCCTGATGAGTTTCTGTCTGCCTGCTTAACAGAGGCAAGACATACAGTATAGGCATCACTTTGCCGTTGGCATTGTCATTGTCAAAGTCGTCAACAATTTGGTGTACTCTCTATGACTTTCCAGATTTGAGCTATGACCACCAAACAAGCATCACAGGTACATTACCTAAAAATAGCGTTCAAATTTGAATATGGATATCAAAGTCCAACAAGAACAAAAGGTCAAGGAACGTTCCCGGGTAAGGGCTGTAGGGCCTACTCACAGTATTGTGGTGTACTCTTATTAACTTTTCACAGATGTGAGCTATGACCATCATCAAAATTCATCTTAAAAGAAAAATAAAAAGCAAAGCATGGAAAAACATTGGAATACATAGGAAAGGTAAAAAAAAGGAAGTACAGTACTTCAGAAATTAGTTTTGAAGACACAATTTTTTTTTTTACAATTGCTAAGAACACTAGAAACAATATATACATCAAAATATGCCTTTTTGGAGCTAATTTACTGATTTACAGCAAAAAAAAAAAACAACGAACCTGATTTCATGCATACATTATGCAAAATTAGCATAAATTACCATATATATATATGTATTTATTTTCCATTGTAAATCAGCTCCTCAGTTTTGCAGATGATATCACAGGCAATGTATGTGCAGATTTTCATTGCAATCATGCAGTCAACAGCCAAGATCTGGAGGGGGCCTGGGAGCCCCCCCCCCCCCCCCCCCCCCCAACCACACACTATCATTAGCCTGGCCTAGTTGGGGTTAAGGACAAGTTCATCTTAATGTATAATTGTACAGTATGTCCCAAAAAAAATTACAACGGGGCCCTCTGCAATGATATCTTTCAAAAGACAGGTTGATCATATTGGGTGTTATCAACTCGAAAAGCTGACTGTAACTTTTGGGGCGACTTACTGCAGTATGTCCCCAAAAAAATTACAATCAGATTTTCGCATTGATAATGGCCAATATGATTAAATTTTTTAAATGCTACTTCAGGGTCTTAAAATATAACATTTTAGCTCTATTTTGCAGCAATCCCCATTCGATTTGGTTAAGCAGTTACAGAGAAATGTGGATTGTTGTAAAGCATGTCATGAGTCTGATTCTTCCAATTTTAGCAATTCAATGCTCTTGTGTGCGAATAATAGACTTTGGACAGAAGAGATTCCCGACATCCTCTACAAAATTCCTCCTTTCTCTTTGACCACTGAAGCAAATCGAATTGGGTTTTCTGAAAGATGTGGGCAATGAGTTATAGTTTCATACCCTGAATTTGTATTTAGATTGATTCACTATTTTTGAAGATATCATTGCGAAGGGCCCCGTTGTAATTTTTTTAGGGACATACTGTACAAGTGGATTGAGTGAATGCAGCATTATTAGCAGAATTAATCAGTGAATGTTTGGGGAAAATCAGACAATCAGTCTAAAAGTTATGAATTTCTAAGTTTCAGCGTAGTCACTGTTAGATGGGAAGATTAAGGTACAGTTTATGATGTCACATGCATAGGACAATAAATACAACGTAAGGAAAATGTAAGTAAACATTTCCTTGACTTGTTACTGACATATGTTATGGGTAATAATTTTCCCTTTGTGTTCTGAAAAAGGCAGGTCAGGTGCTCTTTAATTATGTGAGAAAGTAAAATACATTGTTGAATTATCTTTCTTTTCTTTAGATTATTCTATGCATGTGACATCACAAGCTGTAGTAGTCTTCTCATCCAGTAATGGCAGCATTAAAACTTGAAAAATTCATGACTTTCGAACAGATTGTCACATACATGTATTCCTCAAACTTTCACAGATGTGTCTACTAATACACTGTATAGCTGCAATCTCGCAATCCTTATGTAATTGTCCCCGCCGAACGAGTTCGAGCAGGGGACTATGAAACGGGCTCCATACGTGTGTGTGTGTCCGTCGTCTGTCCGTCCGTCTGTGCGTCCGTGTGTGATCAAAATGTTCAATTTGCTACTTCTCTGTCATTTATAAGCCAATTTTGATTCTGTTTGCTTTATGTGATAGCACTACATGGGAGCTTTGAAACTTCTACACAGAATTTCAGTTGTGACCTTTGACCTGGACCTTTGACCTATATTGTACATTTTGTTTCAAAATGCTACTCCTTCGCCATTTCTAACCCGATTTCGATTCCGTTTGCTTTATGTGATGGCACTAGGTGAGGGCTTCAAAACTGCTACACAGAATTTTGACCTTTGACTTCTTTGACCTTTGACCTTGATTTTTGACCTATATTGTACATTGGCTACAAAATGCTACTCCTTCACCATTTCTAACCCGATTTCGATTCCGTTTGCTTTATGTGATGGCACTAGGTGAGGGCTTCAAAACTTCTACACAGAATTTTGACCTTTGACCTCTTTGACCTTTGACCTTGATTTTTGACCTGCATTGTACATTTTGCTACAAAATGCTACTCCTTTGCCATTTCTAACCCAATTTCACTTCTGTTTGCTTTATGTGATGGCACTAGGTGAGGGCTTCAAAACTTCTACACAGAATTTCGACCCTTGACTTCTTTGACCTTTGACCTTGATTTTTGACCTATATTGTACATTGGCTACAAAATGCTACTCCTTTGCCATTTCTTACCCGATTTCGATTCCGTTTTCTTTATATGATGGCACTTAGGTGAGGGCTTCAAAACTTCTACACAGAATTTTGATCTTTGACTTCTTTGACCTTTGACCTTGATTTTTGACCTATATTGTACGTTGGCTACAAAATGCTACTCCTTCGCCATTTCTAACCCCATTTTGATTCCGTTTGCTTTTTGTGATGGCACTAGGTGAGGGCTTCAAAACTTCTACACAGAATTTTGACCTTTGACTTCTTTGACCTTTGACCTTGATTTTTTACCGATATTGTACATTTTGCTACTAAATGCTACTTACGGCAGGGACATATTTTACGCACCGCGTAATTTCTACTTTTCCTTGTTAAGGTGATCTTGTCCTTTAAACCTGTGCATAACTTGATTTATGAAATGGTTCTAGGAACAATTTTACATTTACCTTTTGGGTTAAGGGTAAATACCTGTTGGCTACATGTTGAACTTGCTCGAAAGCCAAGATGTCCTAGGCAATGATTCCAAACACACTGAACACAAATTTGAAAGTTGTTAACAGTAAATACATTGTAAGTGATTGAGTGCATGCTGTTAAAAGCATACATAATTTGTGATGTCAGTGAGCACAGTAAGAGAAATGCAACTGAATGAACATGGTCAAGCATTTGAGCAATGACATCTCTGAGCAGTTGTTAGTAGTTGATAGGCAAAATGAAAGACTGGTCACATGACTGCTCTCAGTCAATCATTTGATTAGGATCCATGTCACCATTTTACTATGTACAGTTGTATAATAGTAAATGAGAACTCATATGCACCAGTCAGTTAACTCTTCCTGTGACATTTTAATTACAAAATCATCAATGGTACACACATAATAGCATAACTAAACTAAAGCAGCTTGATTTTGTGTAATGTAGTCTCCACAGATGTCAGCCAGAGCACTGAAGACTAGCAACAGGCTGGCTGAAAATTACAATCCAGTAATTTATACCTGTTCAGAATTGAAGATTGTGGTAGACCTGTAACAAACATGTTCAGCAACACTGTGCAGGGTGGTCCACAGCTTGACATATTAGCAGAGAAGATATACAAAAGTATTTGATATTGTGTTTTGAATTAAGAGTGCAAGAGTGAAATTTCCCTTGACAGATATACTCTCTCGTGCTATCTTAACCTTACCTCTTAACAGCTGATCAAAGTGGATAACTTTAGCAACTCAATGCAACACACTTTTAGATTGGGCTGCCACCACACCTCATGCAATCACTACCTATCATGCATGCTGATAAGGACTCTTCACCTACATGTACCTGTACATTTCAAGTTTAGTGATCTTGACACTAGACCTTAAACCCTCTCTCCCTAAATAATATAAATTGTGGTTATTTCTACCCATTACACCAAATGAAAGTATCATTAAAGTCACACATAGAGCAATGTACAGCACAAATATCCTGAGCTCAGGTAAGAAATGACCAGGCAGGGCAATTCCACAGTTAGTAATGTTACAATTAAACACATTTGGATATTTATTTTTACTACTAAATCACCATTTATTCATTTCAAGTCAAAATCATGTTAAAAACATGTTCATCTTTCCCAGGTTTAAGATATAGAGAAGAATGAATACAATCCAATATTAGAATTGCTATGGCAACTAAAAGAGCTGGTTAGTAACATTACGAAAAAAGGACATGACAATAAAAAAATCAATGTCTTGTAACAAAAAGTGTGCAAAAATTCAAGTTACTTCAAACAAAGTGTTGCATTAATTACAATTATTGCATCACGACAAATGTTCATGCAAATATTTTTAGCAGTTCATCCGATAATTTATTAGCTAGACCCCCAAAAGCGTGGTTAGTAACGTTACAGTTAGTAATGTTACATTTGTCCGGAATAAATCCACAGGTCATTTCAACCTTTTGTAATTGACAAAATGTCACACGACTTCTGGAGTATTTAAATGTATTCATCTTTTACCCTTTAGCAAAACACGGAGGAAAACTTTTCATAGGAACCCACTGTA
Organism: Diadema setosum; assembly: GCA_033980235.1. Classification (NCBI taxonomy): domain Eukaryota; kingdom Metazoa; phylum Echinodermata; class Echinoidea; order Diadematoida; family Diadematidae; genus Diadema; species Diadema setosum. The sequence goes on from CM067080.1 coordinate 16,438,826, forward strand.
ATTTGCATTTAAGTGAATTTGAGCATCCCCAGTCCCACATGTGCATTTTAAATGATGGTTTTAGATCTCGCAAAATCAATAAATACAAAAAATAAAATCTATTGAATTTGAAAGACCTTAATGATTGGTGAACATCCATGGCATTAGTAATACCTAAATTAAAGAGTAAGATAAAGAGGTACATTTCTTTTATCCATGTCATGTCCACCTAAGTGCGGAATTGCCCGGCAGGATTCTGTAAAGGGAAGGGGATGCGATGACAAGATACTTGCATTTGGAAACATCATAGAACAATGTACAAAATGGCAGAAGCAAATACAGTATCTATCACTTTGTCAACTTTGAAATGGCCTTCTATAACATACACTGAGAAGGCCTTTGGAATATTTCAAGGATGCATGAAATCCCAGAGCTTATGTTTGGTAGTGGACTTCATTAATACCTTCTATGCCAACTTCAAATGCTGGCAGGGAACAGAACCGAGTATTCCAGCATTCCAGATAAAAATCAGTCACGCAAGGTTGTGTGCTGTTAGTATTGCTATCGACTGGGTAATGTGCATTAACAAACCTTGATTTTTCTGACAATCTGGATCTGGTTGCACACGTTTTGCTGACACAGGCAAGCAAGAAAAAACATGTCTCTGCTACTTTGCACAGCAATTTGGCCTTAACCCATTGAGGATGGTTTGATTTTGCTACAACACACATTTCCCATAGACACCTGCCCAAGTATACTCGGGACTCGTCCTTAACGGGTTAAAATAAACAAGAGGAAATCTGAAGTGATCATGCTAACCACTTCAGATCCATAATCTACCAGATGAGGATGGAGAAGCTCACACCTTTGGACATACCTGACTAAAGATATGGCTTGTTATATTTTTGATCAAAGTTAAATTGACTTTTCTCATCAACCCTACAACATTTCTGTCTTGTCATATTTATGCAAATAACTGCTAGATGAAGTAATGACTAAAAGTGACATGTTTTGCAATAGCACAGTGACCATTTATCTAAATCATTTCAATGGAATAACATTGTTGATTCAGTTGTATCCTTCCTCCATAATATTACCACTGGAAATTCAAGGATAAAGTTACAGCAGAATTGTTTTTCTAGTAAAAGTTAAATGACCAGTGACCTTAAAGGTTCTTCCCAAAAATCTAATCAGCACATCTAAACCTTATCATGCCACAGAGCTGGGCTAAGTAGCAAAGAGGAAACAAGAGACCCACGGGTCTAGCGCTCACCTGAGTATTGCAAATTCACCTTTCACGCAGTCACTAATCTAAATTATTCACAGCTCTACCAAAATTTGACCAGGCATTCTTATAGAAGATGAAAATATACAATAAGGGCCCAAATTTTTAAAGATTCCTTAATTTTGAGGGGATTGGGGGCCCCCTGGGGCCCTCTGGGTGGGGCATGGTGCCCATGTTGATAAATTAAGATCCTAACCCCCTAGGGATACTACCTGCCAAGTTTGATAAAAATCCATCATGAGGTTTTCAGGAAGAAGATTAAAAATGTACAATTTAGGCCCCCATTTCGACCTCCCATTACCCCCCCCCCCCCCCTGCCCCCAAGAGGGGCACCCCTGGTGTCTGCTATGAACAAACTTGATACTACAGTCATAAATAGTATCTATTACCTCTATCACTCCTGATTCTAGAGAAGATTTTTTTTTAAGATTCCTTCATTTTGGGAGGTTTGGGCCCCCCTGGGCCCCCCTGGGTGGGGCATGGTGCCCATTTTGTCAAATTGAGTTCCTAACCCCCTGGGGATGCTACCTGCCAAGTTTGGTGAAAATCGGTCATAGGGTTCTCAAGAAGATGAAAATGTACAATTTAGGCCCCATTAGGACCCCTCCCTACCCCCCTCCCCTGGGTCCCAAGGGGGGCATCCCCGATTCGGCCATGAACAAACTTGAAACTACAGTCATCAATGTACTAGCTCATAGTATTAAAGGGAAGATAAACCCCAAGAGCAATGTGGATTGAGTGAAAGCAGCAACATTATTAGAACACATCAGTGAAAGTTTGAAGAAAATCGGACAATCGATGCAAAAGTTATGAATTTTTAAAGTTTGGGTATTGGAACCGCTGGATGAGGAGACTACTAAAGGTTATGACGTATGAGTGGACAACAATACCGAGAAAATATAAAGAAAATTCTACAAAAATCCATTTTTCATGAAAATTACAAATTCCATCAACTTGATATTGACATATGTTAAGGGTAGCAATTATTCCCCCTGCTTTCTGAAAGAGGTTGGTCCATTGCTCTTTCATGATTCTAGAAAAGTGAATTTTTGTTGAATTTCCTTTATATTTTCTTTGTATTGTTGTCCACTCATACGTCATATCCTCTAGTAGTCTCCTCATCCAGCGGTTCCAACACCAAAACTTTAAAAATTCATAACTTTTGCATCGATTGTCCAATTTTCCTCAAACTTTCACTGATGTGTTCTACTAATGTTGCTGCTTTCACTCAATCCACCTTGCTCTTGGGGTTTATCTTCCCTTTAACTTAGCTCTATCACTTCTGGTTCTAGAGAAGAAGATTTTTTAAAGATTCCTTCATTTTGGGGGGGGGGGTTTGGGCCCCCTGGGGCCCCCCAGGTGGGGCATGGTGCCCATTTTGTCAAATTGAGTTCCTAAGCCCCTAGGGATGCTACCTGCCAAGTTTGGTGAAAATCGGTCTTGGGGTTCTCAAGAAGAAGATGAAAATGTACAATTTCGGCCCCATAAGGACCCCTTCCCACCCCCCTCCCCTGGGTCCCAAGGGGGGCACCCCTGATTCCGCCATGAACAAACTTGAAACTACAGTCATCAATGTACTAGCTCAAAGTATTAACTTAGCTCTATCACTTCTGGTTCTAGAGAAGATTTTTAAAGATTCCTTCATTTTGGGGGGTTTGGGCATGGTGCCCATTTTAACAAATTGAGTTCCTAAGCCCCTAGGGATGCTACCTGCCAAGTTTGGTGAAAATCGGTCTTGGGGTATTTTTTCGAAGATGAAAATGTAAAAAGTTTACGCACGGCGGACGATGGACGACGCACGACGCACAACGGACGTCAGACTTAGGGCGATCGCAATAGCTCACTTGAGCCTTCGGCTCAGGTGAGGTAAAAAAATCTAAGGAATGTTTTTAGCAAGATATAACAGCTGGCCAGCCAACACACAGAAAAACAACCCAACATCCTTCAAGGCAGGGACATACAATTCTCTCAGCATCATTGTCAACAACATACAATGTATTTGACACACTGCAAAGTTTGCTCTTTTTTTCAGTATTTTGTCAAATATTGCCTGCCACACAAATTTGTATTGCTTCTTCTTGATGACCTACTGAAACAATCTCTTGTGAACAACCCTGCCAGAAATTTTATACTTCTCTTAGCCATTAAGTTTAGGCTTTACAGAGTATATTCTTTCTCTTAGCAAATTAACTGTTTCTTTGTTGTATTATCTACATTGTGTAAGTACATGTATGATTTGATGCAATTTTCTGTTAGAAACAATGCTTTGAAAAAAATTCATAAAAATCTCAAGTGAACACTTTCATTACACCAAGGCAGAATGGCCCATGAAAAATATTTTACAGTGAACAGTGTTAGCAACCAGTAACTTGAAATATGCACCAAAGACATTCTTAATGTCTGCAACGTAAACCATCATTGTTTACCAAAACTATATAATATGTGTTATCTATCTTGAGGAGGACATGAGGATGAGGAGGGCATCCTTCTTGTGGCAACAAATTCTGTGCCACAAGAAGGATGCCCTCCTCAACCTTCCGTTTGTCTCCATCGTCCAGGAAAAGGTTACTTCTATGTCTCCGATGGCTGTCAAACTGGGCTTCCTCGTTGAGGAGTTATCTATCATTTGGTTCTTCAACAAATTTTGCTGTACAACTCACACATCATCCTGCAGACTGACTGTGGGGACCAGTTGTCAGACTTGACATCCTAAGATATTCAAGCTAAATACATGTAGTGTACATCACTTAATAGGTACAAATAAAATGAGCAAACAAAACGTGATTGAGAACTACTGTACATGTATGAAGTCCCCCAAATGAGCAGGGTAACAGTAATATATGCCATGATCTACAGCTTGGAGTGCCTGTGATGCCAAGGAGCTACATGTACAATATACATATTGTTAAATTTTGATGAAATTCTGTGTTTTGAAAGGAATGAGTTGTATTTTGTGGTGGACAGAAGATCCATCTGTTCTCTGATGCTACATTTACACCATGTTTCCAGCGGCCATGGCAGCCCTGTTTGCCTGAAATGTACTGTGCTGTGGGCAGGAAAGATATTATCCTCCCCCCCCCCCCCCACCTTTGTAATCTAGTCTTTTTCAATCCAGTTGTTGCTCAAAAAGCATTTCAGTTATCAATTCACGTTTGCATGGCATCTGGTTAGGCTAGACTGCACATATTGCTCATGGTGGCCCACTACAGAATGCCTCAAAGTTTTGTGATGGCAATTATGAGCTGTCACGCTTTGCTACATTCACCCTGTTTTATTACGCCCTCCTAGGTTTCTCACCAGCACTGTGACTGCCTTGGCAAATTTTTTGACAATTTAAAAGTCTGACATGGCCTTCCGGGTAATCACGGCCTGTCAAGTTTACCCATCCCGTCCCATCGCATTGTTTCATGTCCATCCTATTTTGTCCACAACTGGCCTGAAACGGGACTGCCGTTGTCTGCGGGAAGATGATGTTAACGTAGCATCAGCAATTTCATTCTTTTGATGATTCTGCAATTCATGCACCAATGATGACAAACATCCAAAAACTCTAGTAGACTTTACTAATGAAATCCAACATTTTATGTTACATTGTACTTATCCTATTAGTCTAGCAGCCAGAAAGGGTCCCCGTGCACCCCCCCCTAAAACAAAATTCTACGATATGTCCGAAGATCGTCAGAACCTCTATTTTGCGAATCCGGTTGTCGCCGACGGAAAAAAAGGTTGCGCGCGCGTCTAATTTGCATATTTCTAAGATGGCCGCCGCCCGTTGCTAGGAGACGGATTATTTTTGAATAACTTTAGTTAGGAATATCAAATTACCATAAGAATAGTATCATTTTGAAGAGAATTAAATTTCCTACCAGTTGATACCCCATTTGATGGGATAGATAGTTTTTGTCGTGAAATATTAAGGAAGAAATTATGTTTTTTAACATTTTTCCAAAAAAATACGGCATTCGGTAATAATGTTCTTTTCCATACATTTAATATGCGTTTACAAATAACATTTGAATTTTCCTAAAATTATTCCCAAAACATAACTATTATCGTGTGAAAACGGCTTTCCAATACACCAACTCTTTTCAAAGTTACACGACATCAAAGGGGATATGGTTCAATAGATTTTACAGCAATATTTAAGGGTTATAATGTCTCCGCGCGCAATTGCGTACGTTCTGTTTATGGGGTTTGTTGATGATCACTGCTATCTCTTGATCAAATCTCATCGAAATCGGTGAAGTAAGAAAGAAAAATTACACTTTCTTTTCCTCATTATAAACTATTTTTTTTTCTATTTTGTGTTACCAAACTCAATCCATTCAGCTCCCCATATCAACAGTTTATTGCCTTTTTAGATTCCCTCTATAGAACGTGGAATTAATCACAACATATATAACATTTAAAAACTTAAAGAAAAAAGTTAGACATGACAGTTTTCTCTTATTGGAAGATTAAAGTGAAAAAAAAAAGGAATCTTATGCTAAAAACGCTAAGAAATACAGAACTTGCTAAATAGCCTTTCAGAGTTTAAAATGAACCACGGCTATCTTATTTGTGTTTTCACAACAAAATGAAGGGAAGCATCTGTGTAGTTCATGGCGGCCGATATTGGGTTACATCATAAATTCTTGAGAAAGGGTCCCCGTGCTCCCCCCCCCCCCCCGCAAAAAAACAAACAAACAAACAAACAAACTTCGATATGTTCGAAGATCGTCAGAACCTGTATTTTGCGAATCCGGTTGTCGCCAGCGGAAGAAAGGGTTGCGCGTGCGTATTTCGTACTTGCATATTTCTAAGATGGCCGTCGTCCGTTGCTAGGAGATGGAATATTTTTGAATAACTTTAGTTGAAAATATCAAATTACCGTAGAAATGATGTCACGTCAAAGAAAATTAAATTTCCTACAAGTTGGTACCCCATTTTACGGGATAAATAGTTGTTGTCATGAAATATTAAGGAAGGAATTATGTTTTTTCAAATTTTCCCCCCAGAAACACTGAATTCAGTACGGGTAGAATGTGGGAGGAGGGATACCCCCTCCCACGGTAGGGACTTTTTGTAAAAACAGAGTGCAGAAGTCGCGTTTATAGAGCATTTAAAAGCAAATTTCTAGGAAATTAAACATAGTGGAAAAATTAGTGCGAAGGACTATGATTATAACATACGGGAGTACATTTATGTGACAGTTTGAAATCCTCGGCAAGAGGGAGCCAAATGACCGAGCGGGGGGGGGGGGGGGGGGAGGTGAGAGGGGGAATACCTTCTCCCAGGGTAGGGATTTTTTGTGAAAACAGACGACAAAAGTCGCGTTTATAGAGCATTTAAAAGCAAATTTCTAGGAAAAAAATTAATATAGTGAAAAATAATTAGTGCGAAGAACTATACGATTACATCAATAGGGGGTACATTATGTTACGGTGTGAGATCCTCGGCGAGGGAGCGAAGCGACCGAGTGGGGCTAGGGTGTAAAAACCGAGAGTACAAAAGTCGCGTTTATAGGGCATTTAAAAGCTTCCGGCGTCATTGATGACGATGCTCTGATGATGGAAAACGATGATATAAGCTAAACGTGCATTGATTATCTTATGCACGGGGTAAGTGCTAACGGTTTGAGACATTCAAGAGAAATGTATCTACCTATAAATTACTGTTGTAAGTTAGAAATGAAATGCCATAATTCTGTGTGTGACATGAAAATAATCAATTTCTGAAGCGCTTGCTTACTCGCGGATATTATTTTATCAGGTATTATTCTATGACATAGTAATAACAAATATTTGAATTGTATATACACCAGTGGTAAGACATTCCATATTTGTTATAGAGAAAAAGTAGTCCGACATTTTCACATACATCCAAGGTCCGTTTTCTCAAAATTAATTACGTACGGAACCCCCCCCCCCCCCCAACCCTTTCAAAGAATCCTACGGGCCTCCTAGATACATACCTCCAAAACGCTTAATTTTAATTTGGTAACAAATGATGTCGGAAGATGAAATATTCTTCTCCATCACACCATCGGGATTCATCATCTGTATCAAACTTTTAATTCAAAGTGTAGTGCAGACGGGCTCCGTTTAGATGTGAAATGATGTCTGATGTAGATGCTTTCATAATATTGCTTTAAGTAGAAAGAAAAATTGATGAGAACCCTTACGTATTGAAGAACAAAATATTTGGCAACCTCCTGTAAATTTCGAACTCAAGAGGATCTTTATTTGTTGAATTTAATTGACCGTTCAGATTTGAATAATTTTACAAATTACAAATCTAAACTACTACTCCAGTTTTACAGATATGTGTGTGATGCACTTAATATATGTAGTTCATTAAGTGGTGTGTTGTTATTTGCTATATATAAAGTAAAATGAGATAGTGAATTCTTCCTTTCTGACAGCTGAACATGCGTATCTTTTGTTCGAATTATGAGTATCATAATATTACAACCACAGGAGAATTAATGCAGCAGCTATGCCTAAGCAGCAGAATACGTTACGGTGAGCAATGGTGTATTATTTGAATTTTAACGGCTAACAACCTTCAAATATCACATAAGGTTATAGCTTTACAATAGTCTTGTCATTTTGATGGAATGTGTCATGTTCCGTGCTATTTGGGAAGGAATGCAAAAGGGATTGCCCATCTTTAAGGCATGCATGATATTATGCCCATGAAAGTGACGTTACTGGCACAGACCTGTTATATATAACCTGAAAATCAGATTTATTGGGTTTTCATCAAGTATACATTAGAATAGCTACTCAATTAATTATGTGAGTTAGTCGTCGGTACACCGCTAAATTACCAATTGCTAATGATAGTCTTAATCTTCGTTGTAAGATAAAAAAAAAAAAGAATCTAGCTTACATAAGTGAAGTAGTCTTTGAAATTATGTAAATATTGATACGTGGGGTATTGAAACTGTCGTGTTGATTATCCTTTATGGTACGTTACCACTCTCGTGGAATTCACTGGAAAGCTGGTTCCACTTTCTCGATTCGCCCGAAATCGTGGTCTTACTCGGGGACTAATGGTGCTGATCATCAGATAGGCCTAATCAAATCTTCATGTCAGTCAAAGACATTCTGTTGATCGTAGTTATTTTTCGAACAGTCCAATAATTCTTCTACGATCAACACGATTACCACCACAGACCTCAAGATGTGATAAGCCATGATAAGATCACCACGATCACTCGTAGACTAAGAATCAATTCGTGGTAAATGGTACGTATTAGCATATTGAGTCGCGCGACGATGGGAACTTTAGTGAAAGTGTTTAACGTGCAATGTCAATAATCTTTTGGGTATCGACCATGCACATTTATACTATACGCTATCTAAAAACGATCGGCGGACGAGAAATAGAGCATGGATATCTGAAAACATTGGATGGTGTAATTCATGCATGAGTTGTTATTCCAGCGAAAATTACATGCGCACTTTAAAGTGGATTTCACGTCAGATGCGCTTGTAGCAAATACACTTCAAATCATTCTTAGCAAATCTATCTAAATTATAATAGATGTCTAATTTCTATGGAATACATGAAAATATTGTATTCGTTGTGGTTAAACATTTACACTTTGAGTATATCTAATGTTTCACGCATTAGTCAAACACATACGTCCTTAAACACAAACACACACAACACAAACTCATACAAACCTGCATATATATATATATATATATATACAAGCTTGTATATATATATATATATAAATATATATATATATATATATATATATATATATATATATATATATATTATACTGAAAGAAATTAGACTGAGGCGGACGTTGCTCTCGATCTTGTGTCTCCCTTTTATTCAGTCAAGCTTTCGGCCAGTCATCAGGTTTTTATCAGGATCTACCAACAGAGTAGTTATTATCTTAATAACCTGATGTGTCGTAATATGTAATGCAATTTCATAACCATTGCCAATCTTCAGAATAATTTCCTTTATATACAGTACACAAATCAATCATTCAATTCAATACAAAATCCAATCGAGCCTCATTTCATCATCAAAATAACATCGTATATCCAAATATATAATATATATATATATATGTATATGTATAATATATGAATACATTCTTATATCAAACTGCTGAAATATAATAACCATATTTTCTCATAATTCTGAGCATAATAATTACAAACAAATCATACATATATTATATTCATATATCTATTTGCGTTGCGTATATATGTATACATACACATACACCCACATACATAAATGCATTACATTATTATGACACATCAGGGGCCCGTTTCATAAAACTTGTCATCAGTGACAACTGTCATATTTCTATGACAAATTTGCTCTCAGCCAATCAGCTGCAAGGATTTTAGTAGCTTGTCACATCTATGACAACTTGTCATTGGTGACAAGTTTTATGAAACAGGCCCCCGGTCATTCAGATAATAACTATTCTGTTGGTAGATCCTGAGGAAGGCCTGTGGACTGGCCGAAAGCTTGACTGAATGAAAAGGAGACTCAAGATCGAGAGCAACGTCCGCCTCAGTGTAATTTCTTTCAGTATGCAACCAACAATGAGGCTCCGTGCACGTTTGGGAAGGGAACCATCTCTCGCACCATATATATATATATATATATATATATATATATATATATACACTCAGTTATACGTACATACATACACACATACATACACGCATGCATGGTTAATGTTCCCTCTGACTTTTCCCTCATGTTTTATATAGATCCTTTTTGCATTAAAGGTAGGGAATCCCATTTGCATGCCTTAAATGAAGAGTTGTATAAATACAGTAATGTGTTGAAGAGAGTATCATTACTTTAGAAACTTCCATAAAGTATTGAAAGTGGAAGGTAACATTTAGTACATTTTTATTGACCGTTAGATTTTGAATTGATTTTTTTTTTTCGGGGCTCACCGTAAATTCAAGTACATTACAAGGCCACCTTTGCAGACCCATGCACTGCATGTGTGTCCATCATGTATATTTTGTGAAGAAAGTTCATCAAAACTTACAAACATTTCTATATACATTCTTGCCACACACTCTATATGATATTACATCAGCTCTTACACTTTTAGATTTTTGTTTATAGATAAAAAATACAGAAGACTGCAACAAAAAGGCTTAAGTTGGCTAACACACAGAATTACTGAGTAGTTGAGTTTTATGCATTATTCAAATTGTAGATAACTGCTGACTTCCAAATTTCTCAGCAGTGGCCTAAACAAATCCCCTGAGGTTCATACTTAATGTTTTGCTGCATTTTGGTAGGTCTGTAAAAGGTATCCCCTACCTTTAAGGTCTACCTAACCAGAACATTTTCTCTCTCTCTCTCTCATTTTTGTATAATATTGATTATTGGTCACCCCTAACGGACTTAACAAGCAAGTTTACATTGTATTGCATTTAAATCAACCCATGTGATGAAATTAAGTGCATGAAATCGTTTCTTATATAAGAAAAACAGAATTTGAAAGCGACTGGATTTGACTTGCAACTATTCGTTTTTACCAATGCCATTCCTTGGTATTTGTAATTTATCTATTAGTTTCTTGGCAATAATAAACGTATGATCAATATATTCAACAAAAAAAAACACCAGGCTAACCACCAAAGAATGAGAATACGTGTGTGCGATCTTATACATATAAAGATTAATTGATTTCATGCTAGAGCATGGTGAGAATTATTTCGATTGTGCGGTACACATGTATCTCTTATTTCGACATCTAAATAATGCATTCGAGTTTGATGTTCCATGAATGCAGTAATGACGTATTCAATAAATTCATGAAATTCACGACTGAGCTTATTCATTTCCCTTGTATGAATGCCTGTGTGTGATACTGAAGGTGTGAGTATGTGCGTGAAGATTATCAGATGATTAAGATTTAATGAAGAGAAGTTTGATTGATATCAATATGTTGAAAATCCATATCCAGATAAGCCCGTTTCGGCCGTCATGACTTTACCCCTCTTGTAAGGCCTTCACTCTAAAAAAAAAAAAGACGTTAACCAAAAGTGAAGCTGAGTGGATCAAAGGTGATAGCGAATAGAAAATCAAATTTTCTTTCATATTCCACAAGATTAAATGATATCTAATCAATAATTTGCATGTAAGAGGTGATAGGGTCTCATACTTGCAATAATTATTATATTATTACACGCGTTACGCAAGTACGGGCGTCGACATTACCCTTCTGTATAACCGTATTGAACCTTTTCCTTTTAATGTCCTGTAACGTTTAAAATAATTAGTGTTTTGAATAGCCGCTTTCATATAATAATAATTATTTATGGGGTTTAACTTAAGGAAAGTTTCAATGTTATTTGTAAACAGATATTAAATGTATGGAAAAATATTGAGGTATTCCGTATTTCTTGGGAAAAATGTAGAAAAAAATAATCATTCCTTAGTACTGTATTTCATGACAACTATTTATTCCATAAAACGGGGTATCAACTTGTAGGAAATTTAATTCTCTTTAATATGATACAATTTTTATGGTAATTTGATATTCTTAACTAAAGTAATTCAAAAATAATCCGTCTTCTAGCAACGGGCGGCGGCCATCTTAGAAATATGCAAATTAGACGCGCGCGCAACCTTTTTTTTTTTCCGCTGGCGACAACCGGATTCGGAAATTCGAAAATACAGGTTCTGACGATCTTCGTACATATCGTAGATTTTTTTTTTATTTATTTTTTTTTCGGGGGGGGGGGGGGGGGTGTACGAGGACCCTTTCTGAATAATTCATGATGTAACCTAATATCGGCCGCCATGAACTACACAGATACTTCCCTTCATTTTGTTATGAAAGAAATAAGATAGCCATGTTTCATTTTAAACTCTGAAAGGCCATTTAACAAGTTCTTTATTTATTAGCACTTTTAGCATAAGATTTTATTCACTTTAATCGTCCAATAAAAGAAAACTGTCATATTTGATTTTTTTCTTTAACTTTTTAATGCCATATAAGTTGTGATTAATTCCGAGTTCTTTGATGGGAAACTAAAAAGACAAGAAACTGTTGATATGGGAAGCTGAATGTATCGAGTTTGGTGACACAGAATAGGAAAAAAAAACATTTTTATTTCAAATAAGAAATAGAAAATATAATTTTTCTTTCTTGCTTCACCGATTTCGATGAGATTTGATCAAGAGATAGCAGTGATCACCAACAAACCCCAAAAACAGAACGTACGCAATTGCGCGCGGAGACATTATAACCCTTATATATTGCTGTAAAACCTATTGAATCATATCCCCTTTGATGTCGTGTAACTTTGAAAGAAGTTGGTGTATTGGAAAGCCGTTTCCACACGATAATAGTTTTGTTTTGGGAATAATTTTAGGAAAAATCAAATGTTATTTGTAAACGCATATTAAATGTATGGAAAAGAACATTATTACCGAATGCCGTATTTTTTTGGAAAAATGTTACAAAAACATAATTCCTTCCTTGATATTTCAAGACAAAAGCTATTTATCCCATCAAATGGGGTATCAACTTGTAGGAAATTTAATTCTCTTCAAAATGATACCATTTTTATGGTAATTTGATATTCCTAACTAAAGTTATTCAAAAATAATCCGTCTCCTAGCAACGGGCGGCGGCCATCTTAGAAATATGCAAATTAGACGCGCGCGCAACCTTTTTTTCCGTCGGCGACAACCGGATTCGGAAAATTCAGGTTCTGACGATCTTCGGACATCTCGTAGAATTTTGTTTTAGGGGGGGTGCACGGGGACCCTTTCTGGCTGCTAGACTATATGTACAAACCAGGTCTTAGCATCAAAATTACAATATCACAAATTATTAAAACTATATTGAACATCTGAAAATTTGAATGTACACTGTACTGTGCACTCCCATTGTAGCAAACATGGTAAAATAACAATATATTCTAGTTACAATGAAGTAAAAACTCAGGCCACAACATTGTGCACTCTCTTGTTTTTTATTGTTATTTGTCTGGTTATAACGAAATTAGATATAACAAAAGAAAGCTGTCGGTCTAGAGGACTTTGTCATAATGGGAGTCCACCACTGTATTGTATTGGCATAAAAGATATGTAATGATAAAGTGGACTGAAGTTTTGGATAGAACAGAGAAATTCAGCCAACTCCATCAGCCTGTAGCAAAGGACCTAATTTTGCTTGGCAACTGACCAATGATTATTATTCACATCCTTTTTCTACTTTAGAGCCTTGTACAGACAAACCTTATTAAAATGATACTCGGTCCACAAGATTTTTTCTTCTTATGTAACAAAGTTTTGTTTTAACACGTGTCCACAGGTTGCTACATAAACACACACATGTAGGGTTACATACTCTTACTGCTGGTGCAGGCGACTTCAACCCATTAGCAAATTTGTTCAATCAATTTCTGCCATTAACAGATTATAAATCCATATATCTGATGTTGTGTTAGCCCTTAGATTTTTAGGCCCTCTTTTGTTCTCCGTTGCTCTAATCTGATTTTAAAGAATTAGGAAGAAATTGAATTCACAGTAAACTGCATCCGTTTATTTAAAAAAATAGTAAAAAACAAAAAAAAAAAACCTTTCAGGAAATTGAAATGTTGGTAAGTTTTCAACAGCTGTCTGGGATGATTATTCTCAGTGTAATCTTTGCCCATTTGTTGGATATACCATCACAGTAATTAATAATGGACTTTCAGAGTTACAGTAATGGATGATGTTTATTTAGAGCTGAGAACTAGTGTTCAAGCACGTACATGTATGTTTCAGAGTCAAGAAAGTACTTAATTTGTACAAAAATCTGAAAACCCTGCTCTTCCTGCTCATGAGTGATGATTCACCACAAAATATTGCAGCAACAGTGTGTGAGCTACATCTGAACACAGATATCCTGACAACTTAAATCATTTGGACAATCGGAAAAAACATTGCCGTTACAAAAAAAGTTCCAAGTTTGTGTGGAGGAAGAGTTGAGCATCCACATGAGCAGCTTCTAGGCGTTTACGATTCTCCAAACTGGCCACTTTCTCTGAAGTCTTATTGATTGGCGAGGCTGCAGCTGGCACACACAGGATTGCCCTAGCAAGCCTTGCAAGACCAGGAAAACGTTTCTCATTAAGCCGCCACCAGTTAAGGGGATCTGTTTCGCGAGAAACTGGACGCTCGAGCCGAAAGAGATCAATCTCATCTTCTGGCATGACCATCTTCTTGTTGAATTCATCCTCTCCAAGGAGCTTGAAGAATGGAGATTCCTCCTGGGCATTAGAATCATTACCCTTCTGCTCTTCTGTGGGCATTCCAACAAGCCGCTTCTTGAGTTCGTCAATGACTGGGGTGCGGTCCTCATCTGAGAGGAAACGAAGGTGGTGAAAGCGGGGATCAATAACAGATGCTTGCATCGTAAGGGAGCTGGGAAGAATCTCATCTAGTTCACAGCGAATGTTGAGTTCCCTTCTCAGAGCATCACGGAAGGCCTTGGCTTCTTCGGATATCTCCTTGCCATCGCTGGACTGAATGTGCTGGAGAACACCCTGCATCACTGGCAACCAACATGATCCAGATTTGTTCCTCGAGTCACTCATGACAGCAATAGCTGCTTTGATACTTTGCAAAGCTTCTACCAACTCAGGCAGTAACTGCCACTGGCCGTCAGTTAGATTATGTTCATTTTTTTCACCAAGAACCTCCATGATTGCCTTGTGCATCTCTGAAATCTTGACAAACATGTCACATACTGAGAGCCAGCCATTGGTGCAATTGTACATGCTAAGTGTTGCTGACTGCTTGAGTCTCTTCAGCACCTTGCAAAGGTTGTCATTCAGATCCTTGTTGATTGTCAAGTGGATGATCAGACGTCCTGTTGCCTGAATAAGTTCTGCAACAGGTTGGATACTCAGAGCATTTTGTACAGACATTTCGAGCATTTCCCCTGCACAGGGTCTGCATTCCCAATTTAGAAAGGAGCAGATAGACTTCAGAACCTTCAGCCTTTCTGAGATGTCAGGAATGGACTGCTTGCCATCGGTACCAAACACTATACCAGCAACACTGTCAATGGGAATGTTGCACTCTTGGCACAGGTTTTGAATCTGTTGGGCTACATCCTGATCAGTGGCATTCTCAAATACCTGAATGAAGGAAAAAAAAAAGTTGAAAGGGTTGCATCACTTCTCTAGTTTACATCAACCTTACAAGTATTGAAGTACAGCACATGACATGATACAATACATGATGGTATATTTGGGGTCATTTCTTGCAGATGATATGTGAATAAACCTTGCCCTCTTCTGCAGTTACCCGTTTTGATTTTTATTTCACATTGTACTTTATGAGAAAGTAGGCTTTATAGATCACATGGAATTTTCAACGCATTCAGAACTGTCAATTATTAGAGTATAAATGTAAGTTGTAGTCAACTGAATTCTGTGTAAATTGATTATGACTCTTAAATTTCTCACATACTGTATGCAGCTGTACAAGTTAAATGTTTGTTTGAAATGTGTTGTTTGGTCCATTGCTATTTGGCTTAAGTTCTGTGTTTCCTAAAACCCTACATTACATGTTGTGTTCAAACAAAGCTATGTTGTGACATACATGTATGTCATCCTAAGAACGAAACTCTACATCCCAGATTGACAACTGAAAATTCAAATTCATTGGATCATCACTTTAGTTCCATTACATGACCGATTTTTCTATCAAGTGGTAACAGATTAGATTTCATGATATTATCCTATTCCCTGTATACTCACTTGGATTGTTCCCACAGTCCACATCTTGCTCTTCCATTCACTTGTGATGATGTGTGCTGTTAGAGTGATGTAGTTCTTGCTTTGATAATCAGACCATAGAGTGCAAGTTAAACCAATTCTCTGCTCATCACTTGAAATCTGTTCACCAAGTTTTTGTCGCCCTTCTTTCAGCTTCTCAGACAGACGATCCTCGAGTTCTTCCTATTATTTACAAAGAAAACAAGAGACCAGTCAGTCAAGCACTCACCTGAATATCACAAGTTCACCTTCCATACATTCTGGCAGACTTATCATAAGAACATACATGATGTAGCAAACTTGAGGGTCCTCCAGGAGGGCATCATGTCCATTTCTATAATTTTTATGTGACTGGGCATCACAAAACTAACAAAAAGTTGCACACCCTAGTTTAACGTGAGGAATCAAAATAGAAAAGCAAGATATTTTGGTGGCATGAAATTTTTTGAAAATTGGAGCCAACAGTCTTTTTTTGCAGCCTGAAATTTTCACAAATTGCCATTATCACAAATACTTGTATTGGATATCATGAAATTCACAAGATTAATATACACTCAATCATTTCTGGTAAGTGAAGGGAGTCAATGTAGTCAATCTTCACGTTTCTATATTTTCTGACAGAGTAATTCTGCAGTTTAGAATTGTAAAATGAATGGAAATTGTGTTTCTTTGCAGTTTTCTAGAACATCTTTTTTTTTTTTATAAATAGTGTGATTAATGATGTCTTAGAGGCCCCCTTTCAATTCTTAAAAACCCTTTACACACTCATTTTTGAAAGGATGGTGCTACTGCATTTAATAATAATAATAGTGAGACTCTTATAAAGCGCACATTTCTACCTAAAAAAGATACTCAAGGCGCTATAGAACAGAGTACATATTGTGTCACGTTACAACAGTATCACAGAAACTAAGACAATAAACCAACAAACAATAGGCCTATATACGTACACATACTATACATACAGGTATACAATATTGTTAATTTAATTTGAAAATATGTCTTGAGATTCTAGAGTTGGTATCGGTCATTAATAGAATGTGTTTTTAATGAGTGGAGAAAGTTTTGGTTTAATCTATATAATCCCTTCATTGTGATTGCTACAGAGTCTTAATTATGCTGGGGGGGGGGGTTCCCCATTCATTGCACATAGCACAGTACAGTGAGATTTAAAAGCACTTGAATACCCAAAACTTTAATGCCTCTTTTTCTAAGCAAATACATTTCCAGAACTTGCATTTTCTATCCTTTGTATAGATACAATGTAGGCAAGGAAAGTCCATCTGTATAATTATACACTGTACACCATGTACATCATCTTAAAGTCTGCTCAGGGCATTCAGATTCTTCTCTTAATCAAAACTCCATGTTTGGCAACTTTTTGGTGTTTTTGTGATGTAGTGTAACATTCTACCACACTGGCAATAATACTTGCTAAATGTGAAGAAAAATTGACGGTACCATATGTTTTCAAAAAGATCAAAATGTGAAAACTGACACCAAATTTGGTACTGACCCCAAGGAGGCAACCCTCGATTTGGCAGAAACAAACTGGAATGTACAGTGTACATGTACTCATACGAATGTACTACTGTACATTTCACTTACTACAATACCTACGAGCATTTCTGGTTTAAATCTTTGTGTGCCACCACATTATTCTGAGACCACAATGCATCAGAGCTTTTGGAAACATTTTGTTTTGAAAGCTACAATGTACAGTATGTGACTTACCAAAGAAACATCTGTACCTGGTGTACAGTAATAGAAATGCAGTACTGCAAAGTTTTATAGAAAACTGAAAGTTTTGCTGTGATGTAAATTTTATGACACAGTTAAAGCTGTGGCACTTTCAGTGTACTGTGGAACGTTGTGATTTATCAATCAGTTTATGTTTCAGCAAAATTTGCAAAGTTGGCTAAAACAATCACTCCTTTAAGCCTCTAATTCATGATTGTGGTGTACACTTATGCCTGCCCGCACAATTTGAAATGGAAGTTAGCTACATGTGTATCTAATAGAAGTTAAATATAAATACACAAATGATAATGACATGTTGAATGAAAATGGTTAAGAAATGCAAAAATCCGAGCACACATTGACACACACAGACACAGATAGACAGAGGTAGTCACATATGCACACACACACACACACATCTGAACTCTGGATTGTAGCGTAAAACTTTACATTGATTTTTAGTCACTCTATTAAAAGCCAGAAACATTCGTAGCATGAAACTTTCATGAACTGGAGCCAATTGCCTGTACCCGGCAAGACACTTTTGCAAATTTGTAAAATAACCAACTGGCACTTTTATTGCATGCCATGGTGTAGATGGGATAGACAAAATCTTCCACATGCACTTTACTTACAAGAATCTTGGTTTCTTGCAAAATTCATGAAAGTTTCATGCATGCAAAAATTTCTGGCTTTATGGAACTGGTTACATGATATGAAAGATACAATATGTATGTTGCTCAACTATTAGATAGCTAACTTCAGTTTCAGATTATGCGGGCAGCGAACACTGTGATCACAAATGAGAGGTTTGAGATTAGTTGTGAAGAGTGAGTTGTACAAATGTGTACATTGAGCAAAGACACTGAAAGTCAACATTGATGAATACCTTCCGATTGGGTTCAGACTTCCACTAGTGATTGGAAATAAGCTACGGGTACTTAGTACAAGTAGACCAGTCTAGTAGACTTTTGAAATTTGAGATACAAACAATGTGTATCTACAGTATGGCTCATAGATATGAGTTGTAGAATTTTCATACACCCTGGCACCTGGCATTATTCACCAAAATGTTATTAATTCCAACTTAACTTGCTTGGATTGTCATTAGATATCTACTCCCACCCCCCGGCCCCCACACCAATTTTGCCATACCATTCCTTGCCCTTTTAGGTACTTGTGGCTTTGAACACATACTATGAGGGTACCACTTCGTTAAATTGCCACCCTAAGGATATCTAGCTCATTTGTTCCAAAAGTATAAGACAAATTCACCAAGTTTCACCTCAAAATATGGTGTAAAAACTGCAGTTTTGAATCCCAGGGCCACCCTGCTGATTTTGAATTTCCACAGTGAAAAAACACTTATTTGCGCAACTTTTAAAAGGGTACCTTGAGAGCGGCACCCTGCCCTCAGTATATACTTTAGGTAATATCTGTGAATTTCAGTCATGCGTCATGTTCGTAAAAGAGGATGTGTAATGGAACCATGTTTTAGTTTAGTTTTTGTTAGTTTGTCTACGAGTTTGTTTTTTTTTTTGTCTCGTTTTTATTACAAGTATTTTCATAGCTTATGGCACTTAGTCCCATGTATAACTTTTCATTCTATACACTAACACTAGTAACAGCCATGATACACAGGGTGCCGATGTTAAATCTTTTAGGACTGTACCATCTCTAGACACTAGAGTACTTTCCCACCAGTTTGTCGAATGATCTCCAAACATGCACAAACTCACTCTACATACCCAACAGCCTTGAATATTTGCATTTGAGCAAGATTCAAGTCCAGTAGAAAAGGAATTTTTCACCATTTGACACTTATACACTTGTCGGAATATCATGTCAATCGCAGCTACAATGTAGTTCGCTCTGTGATAACTGCGTTGCACAAGAGCAGACAGCACAGCATGGTGTACAAAACATGTTCATGGCTGCAAGCGCCACGATTAATCTGAATGTAGCTATCTCACAGCAAGTTCTTCTGCGGTATCTTTAAAAAGGTAATACTTTTTCCGCCTTTCTTACAGCTTGTACTAAGTCGCAGTAGTAACCGAGTGAGGATTGAAGTTGTTTGTCTTGTGTGTGTGTGTGTGTGCATTGTATGCGTGTGTGTGTGTGTGTGTGCATGAAAGAAGATTGTGAAAAATGTGGTTATAAGACAAGGGTGAAAGAATATAAAGCCTTTAAAAAAGGCTAGGAAAAGGGGGAAAGGAAAGATATAAAAAAAGATATAAAAAGATATAAAAAACTAGAACTATCACTCAATGTGATTAATACCCCCACCTAACACTGAGGGAGTTAGCTTAACCAGCATTAACTTTGTATGCTTTTTATTGAAAAAAAAAAGAAACCATGGCAATGTATTGTTCAACATTGAACAAATGTCTATCTTGCTCACTGATAGTCGTCACATGTGCCATACAGTGTATTCAAGTCAAGTGCTCAAAACCTGATGGAGTAAGATAAGTTAATTGGCAATTTCTATGATTTTCATTAAAAAATGTTGTTACCATGGCAACACAATGTTTGACATAACGAAGAATCACAATTACATGCTATTATCACAGCTGTCACACGTGCCAAATTTTAATTCAAATGCCCAAAAGCTGAGGGAGTTAGCTGAATTCATATCATTGCATAATTTTCATTCAAAATAATGCAGTTAACCATGGCAACACATTTTTCAACAATGATGAAAGATAAATTTTGCACATCTAGGTTATACCACGATCACATGTGCCAAATTTGAAGCCAAGTGCTCAAAGACTGATGGAGTTAATTGAATCCATAATATTTCTGTATGATTTTCATTCAAAATATACTGTTACCATGGCAACACATTGTTCAACAATGACAAAAGATGAAGTTTGCACATCTTCATGCTATTACGGTCACATGTGACAAATGTCAAGCCAAGTGCTCAAAGACTGAGGGAGTTAACTGAATCCATAGTATTTTTGTATGATTTTCAATATTAAATATGCTTTTACCGCGGCAACACATTTTTCAACAATGACAAAAGATTAAGTTTGCACATCTACGTTGTACGTACATACATGTACCATAGCCATTACATGTGCCAAATTTCAAGCCATATATGCTCAAAGACTAAGGGAGTTAACTGAATCCAAAATATTTTTGTATTCTTCTTGGTGAAAAAATGCTGTTACCATGGCAACACATCGTTCAACAATGATGAAAGATTAAGTTCGCACATCTACGAACTATTGTGGTCATATGTACCCAATTTCAAGCCAAGGGCTCAAAGAGCAATATTTTGTAAGATTTCTTAAAAATTTGCCTTTTCCATGGCAACGCATTATGCAATACTAACAAAAAGGATGTCATGCACATCTTTATTTGATAGTGGTCCCACATGCCAAATTTGGTGTCAATCACTCAAAAAATGAGAGAGTAATTCGATCCACTAGTTTTTATGAAAATATGCTGTTGCCATGGCAACGCATTATGCAATACTAACAAAAAAGGTGTTTTGCTATTGATATTGATCACACATGATTTTGATATTGGTCACACATGCCAAATTTGGGGTCAATTGCTCAATAAATGAGAGAGTAGTTTGATCCAGAACAATTTACAAGATTTTTAAAAAATTTGCTGGTGCCATGGCAATGCATTATGCAATACACACGTACTAACGAAAAAGGTTGTATTGCACATCTTCCTTTGATAGTGGTCACACATGCCAAATTTGGGGTTAATTGCTCAAAAATGAGAGTATTTCTATCCACAAGTTTTTGTGAAAATACGCCGTTACCATGGCAACGTATTATGCGATACTAACAAAAAAGTTGTCTCGCACATCTACCTTTGATAGCAGTCACGCATGCTGAATTTGGGGTCAATTGCTCAAAAAATGATGGTTAGATCCACAACATTTTGCAAGATTTGTTAAAAAAATTTGCTGTTGCCATGGCAATGCATTGTGCAATACTAACCAAAAAGGTGTCTTGCACATCTTCCTTTGATAGTGGTCACACATGCCAATTTTGGGGTCAATTGCTCAATAAATGAGAGAGTAGTTTGATCCAGAACAATTCACAAGATTTTTAAAAGATTTGCTGGTGCCATGGCAATGCATTATGCAATACATACGTACTAACGAAAAAGGTTGTATTGCACATCTTCCTTTGATAGTGGTCACACATGCCAAATTTGGGGTTAATTGCTCAAAAATGAGAGTATTTCTATCCACAAGTTTTTGTGAAAATACGCCGTTACCATGGCAACGTATTATGCGATGCTAACAAAAAAGTTGTCTCGCACATCTACCTTTGATAGCAGTCACGCATGCTGAATTTGGGGTCAATTGCTCAAAAAAGGATAGTTAGATCCACAACATTTTGCAAGATTTGTTAAAAAAATTTGCTGGTGCCATGGCAATGCATTATGCAATACTAACCAAAAAGGTGTCTTGCACATCTTCCTTTGATAGTGGTCACACATGTCAAATTTGGGGTTAATTGCTCAAAAAATGAGAGTAGTTCAATCCACAAGTTTTTATGAAAATATGCCGTTACCATGGCAACATATTATACGATACTAACAAAAAAGGTGTCTTGCACATCTACCTTTGATAGTGATCACACATGCCAAATTTGGGGTCAATTGCTCAAAAAATGAGAGAGGAGTTCGATCCACAAGATTTTGCAACGGACCGACCGACCGGCCACCCGACCTTGGAGTGATTCCTATATACCCCCCCCCCCCCACACACACACACTATGTGTGGGTGGGGGTATAAAAACCTGGAAAATAAAACAAAAGGTTTACAAAATAGTTCACTAAAAGATAACAGAAGGAAAGAAAGAAGAGAAAAGTATGAAGGAAAGCAAGGGAGAGATGGATATGTTTGAAAAGAAAAGAAGAAAGCAAAGAGAAAAATGTAGATTGAAAACTGAAAAGCACTGTAGACATTTGTATGTACAAGGTACTGTAGGATAATAGAATGAGAGATAAATCAAAACTGGATTATTAAAAGCAAAGATTAGGAAGGGAAAAAAGAATTATACAGGTTGAAAAGGAAATGAAGAAAAGGATTCATTAGAACCGCATGTACTCGAAAAGGTATTAAAGAGGATAGAAAGGAAAAACCCTTGTACAATGTACAATTGTAGTTGGAGGGAAAAATAACCCATGAAGGAAACAAAGAACAAGTAGGCAGAAAGTAAATATGAAATTGAGAAAGTTAGACAAGAGGAAAACCACAATGAAATGATCGATGGGAAGGAAAGCAAAATTTAGGTGTAGATTCTTCCTGAAAACGAAAGAAAAGATAGAAAAGAAGAAAAGAAAGAGAAAGATACATTTTAAGTGGCAACACACACTCGTGCATGCACTCAACCACTTTCAAGCAACAACCGTTACCACAAGACTTGGCTGAGGAAGAGAAAAACAAGGAAAAGTAGAAATTACGCGGTGCGTAATATATGTCCCCGCCGGAAGTAGCATTTAGTAGCAAAATGTACAATATAGGTAAAAAGATGAAGGTCAAAGGTCAAAGAAGTCAAAGGTCAAAATTCTATGTAGAAGTTTTGAAGCCCTCACCTAGTGCCATCACATAAAGCAAACGGAATCGAAATCGGGTTAGAAATGGCGAAGGAGTAGCATTTTGTAGCCAATGTACAATATAGGTAAAAAAATCAAGGTCAAAGGTCAAAGAAGTCAAAGGACAAAATTCTGTGTAGAAGTTTTGAAGCCCTCACCTAGTGCCATCACTTAAAGCAAACGGAATTGAAATTGGGTTACAAATGGCAAAGGAGTAGCATTTTGTAGCAAAATGTACAATATAGGTAAAAAATCAAGGTCAAAGGTCAAAGAAGTCAAAGGTCAAAATTCTGTGTAGAAGTTTTGAAGCCCTCACCTAGTGCCATCACATAAAGCAAACGGAATCGAAATCGGGTTAGAAATGGCGAAGGAGTAGCATTTTGTAGGCAATGTACAATATAGGTCAAAAATCAAGGTCAAAGGTCAAAGAAGTCAAAGGTCAAAATCCTGTGTAGAAGTTTTGAAGCCCTCACCTAGTGCCATCACTTAAAGCAAACAGAATTGAAATCGGGTTACAAATGGCGAAGGAGTAGCATTTTGTAGCAAAATGTACAATATAGGTCAAAAATCAAGGTCAAAGGTCAAAGAAGTCAAAGGTTAAAATTCTGTGTAGAAGTTTTGAAGCCCTCACCTAGTGCCATCATATAAAGCAAACGGAATCAAAATCGGGTTAGAAATGGCGAAGGAGTAGCATTTTGAAGCAAAATGTACAATATAGGTCAAAGGTCAAGGTCAAAGGTCACAATTGAAATTCTGTATAGAAGTTTCAAAGCTCCCATGTAGTGCTATCATATAAAGCAAACAGAATCAAAATCGGGTTAGAAATGACGAAGGAGTAGCATTTTGAACATTTTGATCACACACGGACGCACACATGGACGGACACACGGACGGACGGACGCACGGACGGACGGACGGACGGACACACACACGTACGGAGCCCGTTTCATAGTCCCCTGCTCGAACTCGTTCGGCGGGGACAATAAACTTAAGCTTTACAATGACACCATGTAGAAAAAGCTGCTGTGTCGTTACATTCAGACCAAATGATCAACCCTTAGCGCACGCTGAACATATTCATACTGTATGTCACCGTTAGCTGTACTTGTCAAGAGGAGCGTTTCAAGCGATCAAGATTTTCTGATTTTTCGACACTTGTAAATACTTAACGTTCAAGTGTTTAAAACTTAACATCTATTCGACTTCAGAGACTCAGATGCAAGTATTTTAGGTTACTACAACTATCAACAAGGGTGAGTTTGTGCATGTTTGGAGATCATTTAACAAACAGGTGCGAAAGTACACTAGAAATTGCTTGAGTTAAAAGCATTCAGGCCATTGCAGTTACCTACAACAACTTTACAAAAAGGCCTTACAAAAATACAAAACAACCCAGAATAACCCATGCCATGCATCATGCATGGGTGGTCTATAAATTCTATATTGGTTTTACCCTGGAAGGGAAGTCATATCCTGGCTCCAGACCATGAACTAATCCACGCAATCCTGTTCCCTCTGTCACGGTCAATGGTAATAAATCCTCCACGACCATTCTAAAAATCAGGTTGGTGATGGCTCGAGAGCGTGGAGCAGAGCACCAATGCCTCTTCGCTGTTTTATCATTTCCTTTGTCCTTGGAAATGGTTGCCAGCTTATTTGTCTGAGCTTTCTTCTTCGCTTCATTCTGATTCGGTTCTTTTCCAACCTTCTCTTTCTTGATGCCAATGAGTCGCGCGCTCCCCTTCGACGTGTTGCCATTGCTGTTCTGTTCACTCCGCCGTTGACCAGCAGCAGCAGCAGCAGGCTCGTCACCGACGCAACTCCTCGATCGGAGAGAGGTTTGTTGGCTCTGCCATCCGCTTTCGTCAGAGGTATCAACGCCCAATGCGTCATCGAGACCAACAGGATGTGAATCTTCAACATCGCGATCACAGCCCTCGTACTTTCGTTTGGCACGATCCGGTATTTTAGCGGGGCGATACACATCCGAGTGTCGATTCATTAAATGATTCCTCAAGTTAGATGTACCGCTTCGTGACGAGGAGGTTAGACGAAATCCGCACAATCTGCAAGTGACATACCTAGACTCCTCGTTGTGTTCCATGAACTGCCAAACATCCGATCGCCGATTATTATTTCTCTGCAGTATAATACTCTCCATAGTTTGATTGTCCATCGCATCTATCATTTTTTCGCTCATTTTAATGGAAATTGTGCACAGACAACGCCCATGAAAATAGTAATTTTAGCCTCAAAACAAAGCGGATAATTCGACACACACACCGCGGTTTCGCTGGGTCTCCTCCTTCGGTGCGTGCTGCGTACGAACACGGACACGCGCCTGCTGTTCCGGATAGTTAGTGGCGGATGGCCATGCAACAACTGGCATGGAGAAACCGCGCGCTGAACGTTCAGTGATCCATACGTATCACGTAAATGCATCCGGGGTTGAATTAGAGTGCGCTTGCGTACAACTTGCTTAGCCTCGCTTA
The DNA here is from genome assembly GCA_033980235.1 of Diadema setosum. Lineage (NCBI taxonomy): Eukaryota > Metazoa > Echinodermata > Echinoidea > Diadematoida > Diadematidae > Diadema > Diadema setosum. The sequence continues at coordinate 16,464,667 of CM067080.1, forward strand.
CCAGGCATCGGGAATATTTTTGATACTCAGTAATTGAATTGAGAAAAAGACGCGCTTGGCAAGATGTGCTTCCTTTTTTTTTTTTTTTTTTTTTTGGGCTTTATCATATCCATCTCGTAAGTTGGAATGCTGCTGTTACCTCTTATTCATCACATCAGTAGGTCGTTTTCACTTGCAAGCAATACATTGTTACGTTCTTCTTTTTGTCTTGGTAACACTTGGTAATACGCTGTAAGGGGATATTCCAAACTAATGTCCAAGGTACTAGTAGTGAGCACTCGATTAATCGATCGTGCCTCTGACGAAATTCTTATTGTATTTATCGATCATTGAAATCCTCGTCAGTCATTGGTGTAAAGTTTTCATTTGCGTGGAAACAACGCGCGAGTGTTGTGTTCACTGCGGAGAACGGCCGGCAGTGCTGTATTGTGCAATTGTGTGTGTGTGTGTGTGTGTGTGTGTGTGTGTGTGTGTGTGGGTGTGTGTGTGTTTGTTTGGCCGTTGTTGTTGTTGTTGCTGTTGTTGTTGCTGTTGTTCTTTGTTCTTGTTGTTGCTGCAAGGAAATGTGGGACAGGGTTCTTAGAAAGTTTGTTCATGAGGATCGCACCCCCATTATCCTCTTCCAAGCCTCACCATGCAGTCATCATTTGGAAAGTGTAATGTAGTGTTGCAGCTGAAGAAATGTATGCATGACAGGTGTTTTAACTGTTCTGTCCCCATCACACCTCGCACAAAATTGAAATTGTATTTTACAAAGCTGTGTCCGCCAGGAAAGGATTATCACATTATTCAAATATATCAAGGACACCTATTTTTCTTCATGTAGGGATTCTCTAGAGTTATATTGCCTTTACTACTAATACTGTGATTTAAAAAAAAATGTACACACCTTTGCCCATATCCAGTCATGATGACAACAAACATTCCATCCTAATTATCTAATCGAGATACCATTGATATGGGGATGGAAATAACAAATGTCAAATTTCTTTATCAACATACCAATTGTTTGGGAACCCAGGTCAATTGTTTCTATGCAGCCTCCACTGCTTTGTTTGTTCTGACTAGCTTCTGTCACGGATATTGCATATAGGGAAACAAACGTGATTTCACCCCTTTTAAAGCGATTTTCCCTTCTCGTACAAATAAAACCATGAAGGACTTGTAGAAGTGAGACTACTATTGAAACAGTGTCAACAGTACGTGCTAAGTGCACAAGGTCCAGCAGAGCCCCCCTTGTGATCAGTCATTTTTAACATGGTTGATCCTCTTTCGACTTCTGTAACGACATCCATGTTCCTACAGACGTATTTAGACTATAGGCCTACATTTAGGTCTCTTCACCTGTCATCTCTTTATTCTGTACAAGTGTAGGCATCATTTATCAAATATGAAGTAAAATCAATTTCTGCAGGTGCACTAATAGACATCTCAGGTAAGTTGTCTCAACCATGGAGGATGTGTAAGTCAAGATACCCTTGATAGAATTTGACTATAGCCTAGAGGTCAACAACTGTATAATCATCATGGGATAGAGTGATAGCTTCAGACCTTTTTTTGTTTTCAATGCAAATGAAAATTTAAAATGTTCATTTCAAGAAAGAATGTGCAATTTTCATTTATGAGAATTTGAAACAATATATTGAGGGATGAATCAACTTTTTGTAATCCCATTTTTTTCTTTACGATTTTCATTTATAAGAATCTTAAACAATATATTGAGGGATGAATCAAATTGTTGTACTCCTATTTTTTTTTTTTTTTTTTCCTTTTGAGGGGATGGGTGTGCTGGGCATGAGAACATAACAAAACGAGTTACCCCTCTTATACTTTTTTGAATGCATAATACATAGGAATACATAGGGTCCATCCACTTTGGGCCCCACTTTTTTACCCTGGAAGTGGTACCACAAAAATGTGTTTACCGGTAAGCTTTTTTGTTGTTGTTATTTTTGCTTTGCAGGCTACTCTTGGAAGTTGTGCCACAAAATTGAGGTGAAGGCTGGTTTTTTGGTTTTTTGGGTTTTTTTTTTTTTTTTGTTAGTTGGTTGGTTGGTTGTTGTTTTTGAGGGGTTTGGGTTTTGGGTTTTGGGTTTTTGTTTTTTGTTATTTTTTTTGCTTGTCAGCTGATGAAAACTGGAAGTGGCGACAGTATTTTTTGCTTGTTAGCTGAAGAAATCCAGAAGTGGCACCAGGAAATTGTGCTAAAGGCCATTTTTTCAGCTTATGAAACCCAGAAGTTGATGCAAGAAACATAGAATACTAAATACAGAACTGCATGTATAAAAAAAAAAAAAATAGTACAGTCCTCTCCACTTAAACGGTTAATGTCTTGCAGAGCATTTCTTACCCGATTAAGTGGAGTATCCAATCAACAGGAGTTCACGATTCACTAGAGTACCCATTTAACCAGAAAGCATGTTGATCCATTCACATCCCAGATACCACAGAAACTAATCACAACCTCTCTGTATTAGACTCACAGCACAGTATGTCACCTACAGTCACAGCACAGTTTGTCACCTACATTCACTGCTCACATAAATTCACACAACAGCCTTAGTGAGTGTCTGCAGCATAACTCTGTAAATAATATGAGTCCTCATGGAGTCACATACGTGCTTTTAAAGGACAAGTTCACCTTCATAAACATAAGGATTGAGAGAATGCAGCAATATTAGTAGAACACATTAGTGAAAGTTTGAGGAAAATTGGACAATCGATGCAAAAGTTATGAATTTTTAAAACTTTTGTGTTGGAACCGCTGGATGAGGAGACTACTAAGGTTTGTGACGTCATATGAGTACAACAGTATATTAAAAGAAAATGTAAAGAAAATTCAACATATTTTCACTTTTTTCACATAATGAAAGAGCACTTGACTCGTCTCTTTCTAAAGGCAATGGGAATAATATTACCAATAACATATGTCAGTAACGAGTCAAGGGAATGTGTACTTTTTTTCAAAAGATGAAATTTTGTGAAATTCTCTTTATATTTTCCTTATATTGTTGTACGCATGTGACATCATACACTGCAGTAGTCTTCTCATCCAGCGGCGACTGCACAAAACTTCAAAAATTCATAACTTTTGAACGGATTGTCCGATTTTCCTCAAACTTTCAATGATGTGTTCTACGAATATTGCTACATTCTCTCAATCCTTATGTTAATGAAGGTGAACTTGTCCTTGAAGTATGTGTCATGTGCAGCTAGATTCCTATGCATGGTATGCAGCCAAATGCTGCAATGAATTCTGTTGTGTCCCCATGTGTTTCATGGCTACTGTAAGTGTAATTGGGAATGCCCGATTAAGCGGTACCCAAAAAGCAGAGTATTGTATACTGTATTCATAGTCAAATTTCATGTTTCATAATTTCACTTGTCTCATGTCACTCCTGTCATTTCTGTAAGTTCAAACTGACCTTAACAGGCATATATTGATGAAATCTAGTACAGTATATGAACCTGCTTGTAAGGTCGTAGATCTGTATGATTTCCCATGATGCATACTTGCCATGAGTAATGTAAAATACACTGTGCAAACAAAAATCCTTTTTTTGTACACAATGAAATTAACTTTTTATACAAGACTGGAAAAAAAATTAATGATTTGAAAAACAACGAGATGTGGGGAAACTATTATGCCTATATTTGCATATACATGTACAGTGTGTGTATATCGGTCCATAGGGCGAATAAATGTCCGAAAATGAGGTATCTTAAGGGAATTCGCTCCATAGGAGGGATTTTTTTATACCCCTGGTTTTGACAATGTTTTTCAATGCTTTATCAGTAATCTGGGACCTAAGGACTCCTCCACAGTAGGACACAGATGGCGTAGTATTTGTGTAGAATTAGGACTGTACCATCAATACAATTTAGGGGAGATTGTCAGTGATGCAAAAAAAAAAATGGGTGTATATTGTATTGGATTTGAATAAAAAACAGGTAATTGGGGGAATGTAGGTATATCTGCTTTTTCTCCAAACAAAGAAGTTGTATTTTCTCACGAACATACAGAATTTTGTGGTACAAAATGCATTTTTTGTGCTTTTATCAATTCAATTCTTCATTGAGCCATATTATTAAGGCGTAATTTTTCAAAAAAAGGCGGTATTTGCATTTTTTCTGAATATTATGCTTTTTATCAATATTCCGCCAAACTGTCGTTTATTCTGCATTTTTCCTTATGGTTGGAAATAGCATTATACAACTTGTGTGTGTGTATATATATATATATATATATATAAGTATTGGAACAAGTTCACTCGGTTGACAGCAGGTTCGTCCTTATTTATTGCTACTCGGAGTTTCATGCAACCTCCATGAGGCGCAATCATCAGGCAAGCTTCCTTTTTAGGCAAAACAAATATCAAGTTTGAAATGTCAAGTTTCATTTCTTCACAGGTATTCATATGTATTTATACATGTGTGTGTGTGTGTGTGTGTGTGTGTGTGTGTGTGTGATACATATCTGTTATGCCAGTGCAGAATGTGATATGCATCAGAAAACAGTAAAGGGGGATGTTAAAACAGAGAAAATGCAATGCTTTGCTACTGCCATACAGTACATTTTTCTTGGAAGTGAGTGTAATTTAGTAAATGCATGAAATATTACTGCATTATAAGTCATCCGTGAGTACCAACAAAATTGATAATCCATATATAAATATATATATATATTATATATATATTTCATTTGATCTGCATATTGGCAGTAATAGTAATACATGTAGTAATGTCACAATAAAAAATTCTTTTATTCAAAATCAGAATTTGCCTCATCACTTTCATCCGTGACGAAGAGGCCCCCCTCCCCCCCCCCCAAAAAAAAAAAAAAAAAAAAAATTATTTTGAATAAAAACGAATTAGCATTTAACACATTTTTCTATAGTAACATTACTATTATCATATACATTTATATATGATATACATGTACATGACTAGAGACTTGTCTGGTCACTGACTTTGCTCAAAGATCATGGCATGATCAAGTGCCAACAAGGTCAGGGCCATTAATTTGAAGCTAGAGTTTGACAAAGAAATGTAATGATTGTTCAAACAAGTCTTGCATTGGTACACTGCATTATTTTTTTTTTCAAATGCCAATGTCTGTCCGACTGTATAACATAAGTTTTTTTTTTTATTTATTTGATCTTGCCCTTGTCTTCTAGTATGTATCAACATATCATAAAAGCATAAGTGAATTACATACATGCATTACTGCTCTCACACTTTGTTATTTTACTGATAATTTTGAATACAATAACATACAAAGCATAACAAAAGAGAGAGAAAGAGAAAGATTGATACTCACTAAAGACATGAATGTTCTTTTCACTCTCTTCTGTAGAAGATGATACATGATGCAAGAACATATCTGTGCAAGGAAAAAAGAGAACTATCCCTTCACATCTGGCTCCCAAAAACATTAGTTAAAATATTGTATGAAAACCTTGTACAGTGTATGCACTGTAGTACAACCATTCAAAAAACATACCATCATAAAACTGTTTCTTACAGACAGATACTTAGTACATGTGTAAAAGCATGTGATACCTAGAAGAGGCATCACTGTCAGCATGTACATTACGCTTACATACAGGGTTATGGCGATCTTGCTGCCTTTTGCAATAGTCACACGTGTAGTTCATGACGATCGACTTTCAAATGGCATTAATGTATTTTTTAGCTGCTTGTATATTTAAGAAGCATCAATGGTACAAACGTGTTTACGGATAAACAAATGCACTATGACATGTTCCACGCCTCAGGAACAGAATATCAACTACAGTAAATTACATTATTTGCTCTACTGGACTGTAATAATTGTATATATATACATGTATATAACATAACACTGAATCGTATCCGGACAATTACCCCCAGAGGGCAATTACCCCCCGGCTAAATACTGGTTAGTGGTAAGGTTAGAGTTAAGAGTAGGGTTAGGTTTAGTGTTAGGAGTTTGGGTTTGGGTTAGGATTAGGTTCAGGATTAGGATTAGGATTAGGGCCAGGGGAAGGGTCCGGGGTAATTGCCCAGGGGGTAGTTGCCCTAGACCCCACTGAATACATCATTAAAGTACAAAGGACTGGAATCCTGCCCTTGCTTGGGGAAAGGAAGATAACATTGCAATGTACACATACATAACGTAGTCCAATTGATGGCTTCAATTGTATTGCCGATTACTCACAATATAGTAGTACAGTGTACATGTCCATGAGTTGCCAGCAAATCTGAATAATGTAGATCAATGTCAGAGAGTAGCAAGTTAAATTTTACGACAGACATTGTACTTGGAAATCAATTACATGTACTTGGCCTGATGACTTCACTATTCGTGTACTTGTACTTCAAACAGTTGCTAATTTACAAATACCAAGGATATCAATATACAGTATCTACAGTGAAACCCATTCTAACAAGGTCTGTGGGACCTGTGTTGCTTGAAGGTCTGTGGGATCAGTGACATTACCTTGTCATAATTGGTTCCTCGTAATAACCGTACTCACTAAAAACAAAGAAAAACACAAGCATGGAGTCATATACCAATCAATCAAAGCTACAGTGTACGAACAGTCTTTGCATTTTATTTACACAAGTGTATGGCTCATTATTAAGAACGAATAAAATTAGTTGTGAATTGAAGCCAAAAAAAAAAGAAGATAGAAAGGGGTTGAAATGCATTTTCTATTTTTCTTCCCCAAACTTTTTTGGATATGTTGTACATTTGCTCCTGAAAAGTACACGGCAGGGTCGAATTTATGACACTTTCAACATCTGTCTTTCCTTTGTGTATTGAACTTTTCTGCGAGAATGCAAATTTTCATTTGTAAAATACATGTACAGTGTAAAATGACACAAATGTAATTAACATAGATTGTACAGTATTAAATGTATTTGTTACTTTTTCTAAACATCAGCGCAAGTAGAGTAACATGCGTTATTTAACTTGCTGGGTAAATTACGCTGTTGGTGCCCAGCGGGATTGGACGATTTTATGAATTATTCTGCCTCCAATCTTTTAGGATTTATGATTCAGAAGGGGTTGAAAATGCATTCTTTATTTTTCTTTGGAAAACCTCATTGCATTTTGTACGTATTCTTGAAAGGTACACGATAGGGTAGAATTCATGATCCTTTTTACGCCTAGCTCTACCGTATATATTAGACCATTCAGAGAAAATGAAAATATTCATTTGTGAAATGCAGCATACAATGATAATGAACAAACTTAATAGTAAATCTACTAAACACTGTTAGATGCATTTGTTATTTTTCTGAACATTGGCACAAGTAGGTTACATGCTTTATTCAACTTATTTTATGTTGTTGCCAAGCAGGATCATGATGATTCAACAGTTTTATGCTGTTGCTGCCTGGTGGGATCACATTGATTTCAAGAATTATTTCAGCTTTAATCTTTTACATAATGTACACACCAATGTTTACTAACCAGCAAAACAGCTGCATGCATTCCCAAAAATATTCTTCCATTTTCTGCCACTAGTTTCATTAGATGAAAAGTTTTTGAATGAGCATAATAGTATAGTAGTGTATCTCTAAAAGAAATCAAATGATTATGTTCAAAGATTTAAGTACACTGGAGGGTAATAGTGTATCTTATCACATGGTTTACAAGAAAACATGGAAAGCACAGTCATTGGTTTATATTCATCACTGATAATGGGGATAGAGAGGGATAGCGGTGGGTCTGAGCCTAGCATGTTGTTTCCTCTTCCTGCTTCAGATAATTCGTATAGGGAGACAGCATGGGATCACTATGCAAACATGTACATGCAGTGGCGGATCCAGAGGGAGGCGCAACCGGCGCACGTCCCCCTTTATTTTTCGTTAAAAACAAAAGAAATAAAAAGAAAAAAATGAAATGAAACCCGGAAGTGGCACCAGAAATATTAGTCACGCCCCCCCCCCCCCCCCCTTCACAGAATTCCTGGATCCGCCCCTGACATGTATGTACATCTGTACAATGCACATGTGCTGAACACATTAAGTGTGTTCAGCACAGACTCTGCAGAACAACAAAGAGAATACATGGATAGCATGAATTCAGTTTTAAATGTTTTGTTTTTCACGTTTGAAAGCAGTAAGTCAAAAAAATGGAACCTCGTATCTGATCAGACTGCCTATGTGTTTCTTTATCAAAATGCACCAAAAATGTCCTTGTTAAAATTAGAAACTCATTATACTATATAATTGAGCTCATTGTCACCAGACCGTTCTGCCATTGGTTTACACTCAAAGGAAAATAGGACTAATGTTATCAGCTTGTTAAAAGTGGTTCCTTGTTTCAGGCAAGCTCATTATAACAGGGTTTCACTGTACTGTCAGATTTACAGTTCTTTTTTTCAAAAGTATTGGGATGGTTACCATTCATGTTGTATGCAACAAAAGGTAAAAGAATGTTGCTGTTTGAAATAAAGAAATTTGCAATACATTAGATGCTGACACATTATTGTTTTTGTTTTTTATACATAACTCTGGTCATTTTATCATGACCCTGTTCTGCTTTTTCTCATCAATCTCATCATGTTGTAGACCAATGCACATGCAATTAAAATGATTTGCATTTGAAAAGAAATTTCCCTCCCTTGTGTCTGTTCAATTACTAAAGACCCAAGTTGCATGTATGTAACATTTTGTTCCACCACCACTTGTATTTGTTCATGAAGAGAACCAAGCATTGGTTTATATTTTCCACATCTTGATAAGTAGCATGACCCCCCTCACTGCAACTCTGTCAACCTCTGGCGTAAGATCAGCCCTGACAACTGATATGATACAAACCATTTCATATCAGTTGTTGTGGCATGCTCAGAAGACCAAGGCTTGAGTTTCAGTTGACAGAGCCAATTCTGCAATGTTTAGTATAATGCCCAGTTATGATTCATGAAGATCAGGGGTCCTGCAGCCTCTACTTCAAGAAGACCCCTCTTCATATCCAGCTGACAAGCACCAGCTCTGATTTCCTTCACTGGCAGTGCAATAGCTGGTACTGACAGGTACTGTCTGGCCAGCTTAGCCAACTCTGGAAACCTCCCTTGATTGACCCGCCACCAGTCCAGTGGACAGCACTCGTGTCTCAGCATAGGAAAGTTGATGTAGTTGGTAATCTCACTGTCAGTGTCCTGACGCTCCTGAGTATATTCCTCAGTTCCTCCGAACAGACACAGGAATGGGGACAGGTCCTGAGAGTTGGAGTTGGTTGTGCCATCAGTTCCTCCAACTTTAATGGTACCAAGAACTCCCTTGAGGGCATCAAACACATCTCCTTTGTCCTCTTCAGCAATGAATTTCAGTTTCTTGAATCTTGGATCAAGCAGAGCAGCAAGCATCGGTATGGATGAAGGGAGAATGGCAGTGAGATCCCACTTTTCCCGGGTTTCCTTGCCAATGGTCTTCAGGAAGTTGTCCATGGGTGAGTTCTTGGCATGACTGGAATCTTCACAATGCTGGAGAATGCTGTGGACCACTGGCAGAAGACATGACACAGAGCCTGTCTTGTCCTCGCTCATAACTGTCAGTGCTGCCTTCAGGATTTGGAGGGAATTCATCAATAACTCAATGAGAGCCCATTTCTCTTCACTGAGGTACAGTTGTTTGTTCTTGATGTCTTGATCGCCGACTTTTTCGATCTCTTCCTTGAGGGCTATCAACTGCAACAGAGAGAAATGTTATAGTGACACTATGTAACATGTCCAAAGCATATAGATTTTAACTTCTGGCCTACAATGTCATATTCAACAACATGCATTCACTTAGAGAATAGGCATTAATGAGTGTGTTTGCAAAATTTTCATGTTAACTGAGTGGAAATTATACACTTGTATAGTGTTCAGTTTGGCCCACATATTTTGGGGGTTTCTGCAGAATCAACCGAAATTGTATGGCAAAACAAGATGCACAACAGTCTAATCGATTTTTTTTTTAACTTCTAGTTGCTGATACTTATCAAGCACATTACTTTTAATGTTATGCTCTTCATTCCAAAATGCATTCAAATGAGAATGTTACCAAAAACCCTTTAAAAAGATTCAATCTAATATCAAAATTAATTGAATGAGTTTTCAGAAATTGAGCCATAGCAGTCGTCACAAAATGTAACTTGAAAGAATCATGCATATTTTCAACAACTACTGGCCTAACAGACTTGTATTTAAAGGGATGGTATAGTATTGGTGGAGATGAGAATTGGGCTTTTAACATTTTGTGAGATATCACGAAACCACTTTTGTTAATAGTACAGACCATACCATTCTAAGAGGAATTCAAACTTTATTAAATGAAAATTGGTTTTGGAATGGCTAACACATCCAAAATCAAAGTAAAACAAAGCAATCATATATAAAAGGTGGGTTCCACCTTTTGTTAGGATCACTCTGTTTTGGATATCTCATCCATTTCAAAACCAATTTTCATCAGGTAAACATTGAATTTCTCTTGGAACTACATGTTCTTTCATATTTGATAAAAGGTTTCTCATCTCGCAAAAAACAAAACAAAAACAAAAAAGTTAGAAACCCGAAGTTAGGTCTCAGCCTCAACTATACAAATCCTTTAAATTCTTCTTTTTAATTAGAATTTCTCCCACTGGTTAATATGGTTCTTGATTTGTTGACTGGAGTTAAACTTTGAACTTTGGATACTGGAATTCACTGTCATTGTACAATAACAAACCTTCATCAGCATATTACAAGTGGCTACCCATGACCCCTTGTGATCTTGCACCAGTTCCACCTGGTGAGTAAAGCCATCCACCTCCTTCATTTCCTGAAGGATGCGGCGTGCCCCGTCATCGTGGATCAGGTAGTTGGCTAACTTCCCTGCCTTATCAATCACATCCCTGATCTCTGGTATGGCAAATGCTGCCTGAACACACATGTCCAGCTTTTCAGCAGCACAGCTCATGCTTTCACATGCCAACAGGGTGCCGATTCGTCCCATCTGAGACTTGAGCATGCCTTGACGGTACACAGTCCCCACAAGCCCCTGCAAAGGCAGGTTGTACATAAGCAGGAGGCTGCTGATGCAGTTGCCAATTTCATTTCCAGTGACACGGAGTTGGCTCAACTGCTCAGTGCCAAGCACCCAGCTCTTGCGCTCCCACTGGTCATTCAGGTAATGGATGATGACTGTCATGTAGCATTCTTGATCATTGTTCCTCCACAAATCGTAGACCACAGAGTAGTGTGGAGCATCCTCTGCAAGAGTGCTCATTAGTTTCACCTGTAAGGAGTATAAAAAGTGGTTGTTATGCAAAACAAAAACAAAAACAGCACTTTACAAAATCCAAGTATGTAAATATGTAAGAATGGAGTTTTAAAAGGGGCAAAAACAAAAATAATACTGCACAGCCTTGCTTCAATTTCAAAATTGTACTAAAAGAAAGTAGATGAAACACATTGAAGCTAATGGTGAGTATGTTGTTGGGTTCTGGTCCACACCCACATGCTCGCCTACACATAACCACTACCAATTAAAGCAGCCAACTACATACAGTATATGCTAGTTGTTCCAAAACGAATACAGGTTGCTAAAACATTGTGCTAAAACAAACAAACAAAACAACACATTACTAGTGAACATTAGGTCATTGTTACCATTAGCAAGAGCTTCTCATAAACTATGTACATTGTACTTGTATTGAGCATCAGGCACCTACACGAGTGTGGATTTGTTTTTTTTTTTTTATGTTTTTGTTTGCTTGTTTGTTTTGTTTTATTTTATTTTTTGAGCAGCCATATTTAGTACATTGCATGTACATTCTTCAGATCTGGCAAGTGGGACAGGTTAATAAAGCCCCTGCAGTGCAAGAAAAATGTTTACAAAATTATGAATTTTGAAGATTCATGATTTATATATAATCCTTCATACCGCAAAACTTTGGTTCTTTTACTTTCAAAACTTTTTACCTATGAATATATCAAAAATGTTTATTGCAAACAGTATTGTTCACAGTTACAATACCCACATACATGTAATAATTTTCATCTGTTCAAAGTTAATTCGGTTTACACAAGAAGATCTTCACTTCAGCTTTCCCATTGTTTGGAATTTCATACCAAGTTAGTGTTAAGTTCCCTGTTTATTTCACATTTCACATTGACTTAAACACTAAATGCTTAATTTCAGAATGTAAGAGATGCATTGTATTTGTTGTACTGTATGTACTCTTATTTGAAATGGAAATGAAGGAACAAAAAAAAAATAATGGCATACAAAATTACACTAGTCGAGAAGACTCCCATAATATCTGACGCAGCCAAGTTGATCTTATTTGTTGTTGATTTTGTGTGTACATGTACATGTGTCTGTCTGTCTATGTGCATGTCTGTGTGTGACTCCTCTGAGTACCTCCACAGACTGTCACAAAATTAATAAATACTGTCTCTATCAATTATTCCACTCACTTAAAATCTGATGAGTATCACTTCAATTACTTACCTTGCCAGCTTCATACATGTTCAACAGCATGTCTTGCAACAGTTTCTTGTCTGGAAGAGGGTATGCTGGCTCTAAAAATTTCATTAACCCTTGGAACCCTTCCGACTCAACAAAACTGAGTGGTTGCAGGCTCTGGACAAGCATTTGAAGAAGTTTTTCATGCACAATGGCATTCTGGTTGTCTGTTAAGCTCCTGTTCATACTGAACCGCATACGGAATGCAGAAAGGCCTGATGGCTGGTGCTTTGTTGACAGCACAGCACTCTGTGTTGCTGGGTTGGCAACCTCAGTTGATGTGTTGTTGGCAGTAGAGAGTGTTGGGTTATTTGATGTCGAAGGTCCATCTGTGCCTTCTTCCTCCTTCACTCCTTTGATTTTGGGCCTTCCACGTTTTTTTCGCTCTGCTGGCAATGAGCTTCCAACCATGGACTTGATCTTTCCTGGCTTAAATACCTTAGCTGATGGACCAACAACCTGTTATAGCAAATATCACAAATACAATTTATGAACAATTTCATCATAAGTTGTGCAAAGTCTATTCTAACAAAAGGTTGCAGGTTTTCAGAATCTTAATTCACTTTCTGCTGAGTTCTGTGGCATGCAGGATTAAGTTAAGATATAACTGCTTGACAAACAACTTACAATGTATGTACTACACAATATGCAAGTTTAACAGATCATCACACTAGTGTTGGCAGTTCAACAGGTCATACACAATGCATAGTATGAAATAGCCTAAATGATCTGTGTTACATGCCTTGCTTCTGGTTATATTTCACTACAGACTGTCTAACACCATGGGAGTTAAACCTTTGACTTTGGTGATAATCACTGGACATGATGCAATAGGCCTACCACACACCTTTCTTTCTTTCTTTCTTTCTTTCTTTTTTGTCTGAGACTTAATTTCAATAGGGTAAAAGATGCAATTCATGCCACTTGACTGAATGCAGAGTGTAGCTGTTTAACTTAAGAGATTCCATGTCGTTTTCATAGGCCTACAATCTTTATACAAGTTGTACACACATTGTATGCTTGCCTTTCAAAAGCAGAAAAAGAGACATTGCACCATGAACAAATGGTTATACAGAGTACTGCAAAGACAAAAATAATACTCTTGATACCACATAGCACATTCAGTATATTATATGTTACTAACCCAATATTGACATTCAAATGATATGAATGTGCTACCTGCCACCCAGTGTACCCTCATGTGTGTAGTGTGTAAGTTGAATTTTCACAAACAGCATGGTTTACACTAAAATTGAATTACATTCCTGATTGCTAATCCGGATAATATTCAAGTTGAATGAACTGAACAAGCAACCGAGATAGTCACAATCAATAAAATGGAAGCAGTCTCATCAAAGGAGAATGATATGGCCTACCTACGTATATTCATTCATGTGGATTGAGTGAATGCAGCAATAGCAGAACACACCAGTGAAGTTTGAGGGAAATCAATCTGTTTTGAAGTTAATGAATCTTTAAAAGTTTTGGTGTCGCCATCTCTGGATGAGAAGATTACAACAGTCTGTGACATCATTGCAGACAACAATCGATATTGATAAGAGAATTCCATAAAATTCCATTTTTAATGGAGAGAACAGACTACGACCTATTACGACATATGTACATAAGTCAGGGTAATAATATTCCTTTTCTGAAAGAGGCAAGGCAAACTGTATAACATACTCTTTTTCATTAATGAAATACGATAGAAAAATTAAAATATGTTCACGTCTCATCCAGCGATGGTGGCACCAAAATTTTACAAAATCATAAATTTGGTTGAACGGATGGTCAGATTTCCTCAAACCTCACTGATGTGTTCGACCATAATTGCTGTGTTCACTCAAGTCACATATTTGGGGATTTGTTTTAGTAGCAGAAGTTTCCAATTCTCTGAATTGCTCAAGTAAATATTCCTTATTCCTAAATTGGCAATACATTGGAGAAGATTACAGTATACCCTTAATTCCTCTTACATGTATCTCTAAAACTGGTTTTTTTTTTTTCCCCCAAATTTTGTGCAGCAGAAATGAATTAACCCAGGGCAGCACACTAACCAATTTTTCTATTGGTCCGACCTGTCCCTGTCAGACCAGTAGGTAGGATAGTTTTTTCTATATTTACTGGTCCATTCCTGAAAAAAAAAATAAAAATAAAAAAATACTGGTCCGACAGTGATTTTTTACTGGTCCCAGACCACCGGGACCAGTGACAGTGTGCAGCGTTGATCAACCAGTTCTATAAATGTACCTAATCTCTCTCGAATATAACATCAGGATAAAATTCAAAGTTGCCGATTAAATGATGGAATGATTCTGCACAGAAGTACCTCAGGACTTGTTGGATTCACACAGAAATTGCATCACAATTTAAAAAAAAAAAAAAAAATCACAATCACCATTCCAGGCAGCAGGTATTTACCCTACACACAGCTCCTACAAATCTTTTAAATTTCTTTTCTTGAAAAGTTGATACACATTCATACATGTATGTGTGGTACACACAAATAGACCTTTTATATGCAATGTAGAAAGCCATCTTATCACAGCACCCTCATATTGTAGTTATCCACTTGACATTCATTAACCAAGAAAGGAAATTTATTCATGTCGAGTGGATAACCCTGTGTGGATGTTGTGATACAACATTGTAATTGATTTTTTAGGTAAAAAGGGGTTGTAAAGATGTAGTTGCCAAATTATCACCAAGTATACAGTAATGATATCTTTGTATACCCCCCCCCCCAAAAAAAAAAAAAATCTGATGAGTTTTAAGTGACATATTGTCTCATTTGAAGAATGATCTATGTAGCATTTGTACCTGTACAAGTGAACAGTCTAAGTTAAAAAAAAAAGAAATAAATCCCTACAATGTGTTTCATTATACCTTAAAATTCAAAAACTTTAACTATGACATATAAATTTCAAGAAATGTCAATTGTCCCATTTTCTCCAAATGTAGGCCTACACTTGTACCAATGAACATTTAAAAAAAAGCCCCCCCCCAAAAAAAAAAAAAATATATAATAATAATAATAATAAAATAAATAAATACAGGTAACCTTTTTTGTCTTGGCTCAATATCATACTGAATGCTTGTATTTTGTTGGTAGTGATATGAATTTGTGGTCAGTCCTTAGGACTGGCAATTTTCTTGCATTATATAAGAAATGTATTTATAGAACAGAACAAATAAAGATTTTAGGACATGATTTTTCACTTTGTTATAACAGGAATTTCATTATATTCGTTAGTAACAGGATTGCACTGTACATTACCGGTATTCTTTTCATGTGCTTATCAAGAGTAGCTTCATTTCCCCATTTTCCTCTCCCCTTTCCTCTTTCTTTTCCTTTCTCTTTAATACCATTTTATGTAGCGTATGCGTACACGCGGGCATCACCATAGCTTTTTCTGGGGGGGGGGGGAGGGGGAGGGGGAAGGTGCGTTTATTTCTGGTGCTACTTCCGGGTTTCATCAGCTAACGAGCAAAAAACAAAAAGGGGGGCCATCAGCGCAACTTTCTAATTCCACTTCCGGGTTTCTTCAGCTGACAAGCAAAAAAAACAAACAAACAAACAAACAAACAAACAAACAAACAAACAAAAAAAACAGGCCTCTTTCTTACCCGTGCATGTGTGGGAGCAATTAATGCAATGTGACCGATCAAGCCCATAATGAATGAGCGGGACCATGTGGAGATTTAAATTGTGTGTTAAAAAAAATAAAAAAAATAAGCATTTGCACTGGAACGCACCCCCCCCCCCCCAACCCCGACGCCGTGCAAAGCACTTGTGTAGGCCTACTACTGTACGTTGCTAATGGCTCCATTACGCAGTAGAAACCTACTGGTTGAGGTGGGGATTCAGGTTTTGAACATTCCTAACTGTTAGTGAGATAATTATGAAAGAGCATGTAATTTTAAGAAGGATTCGACGTTCATTTGATGAAAATTGGTTTTCAAATGGCTGAGATATCCAAAAAAGTGACAATAATAAAAGGCGACAGACCACGCCTTTTATTAGGATCTTTTTGTTTCACCTTGTTTTTGGATATCTCAGCCATTTCAAAACCGATTTTTCATCTAAAAAACTTTTGATACCCCTTAGAATTGCATGCTCTTTGAAATCTCATAGGTCTAACGTTAGAGTGATTTCTGAATATCTCGCAAAACGTTCAAAGCTAAATCCTCACCTCGACCAGAACTGCACACACCCTTTAACGTTACAAGTAGAGCTCTACAAAGTACACTGTATATAACCGGCCAACCCTAGAAACGCTATGAATCCGTCTACTGCATACAATGTCCCATGTACGGCACTGTAGTTGATCCAGCACATGTCATCGAGTCGATAACAGTTAATAATGTTACCGGATCCACAACTAAAGACCAAAGTCTCCAAACATAGAGTATCACTGACTAAGAATTTTGATTTTCCCACCCAGGCAGTGTGATTCATACTTTAATCGATCTGCATGGATTTAAACCATGTAGTCGATGTGTAGAAAAACGTTTTAACCTGTCAAATCGATTCCTACTTGTCACAGTCATGTACATTACCTCGAATTCTTGCATCGAATGCGCGGCTGTTAGATGGTATCGCAAATTTGTAGTTCCCCCCGTGTACGCAAGTATCTTGTCGCAGAATTGACACTTGGCCCGTCGTGTTTCTCGGTTCAGTTCCATGAATTGCCAAACAGATGACCGTGGGCTGAGTATTTTGCCGCTCTGGCCAGCCGAAGGATTGCTCCTACGAGGCATTTTTTAGTTTTCTGAGCTCTCAAAAGTCTGGAAATCGACAAAATTTTAAGATTGAAATGATCGATCTAGAGTCGAAGTTGCACTGACGCTTATCTCTGTTTCGATCGGTCTGCAGGTGAGGTACGCGTACAGTATATAGGGCGAACAAGGCGGACACAATGGGTCCTCATACGCGAGTCGCGAGCATGCAATGTCTACGCAGTTTTTGTCCCCTAATTTGATCGACGACAAATTGCGCCAATGACTGCGTACCCACGCAATCGATTCAGGAAGGTCAGACTTCATTTAGACTTTGATAACAGTCGTTTTCGGCAAAGAAACGTGACGTAATCTACGATGTCTGCGGAAATATCGAGTTTTCATGGATCGAGGAGGAATCAATTTGTAATAAACTATGTACCATTTCTTTCCTTCTTAGGTAATGCAATTGTCCAAATAGCATAAAGAACATAAGCTAGATAATTAGCGTACGTATGGTGTGTACTCGTAACTCTGTACGTACCATATCCAGTCATATCGGGCCAGAAACTGAATTTTCGAAGGGGGGGGGGGGGGGGGAGGGGAGACTTATGGCCATATGCATGGTTTGTTTTGTGTTTTTTTTTTTTTCGTTGTTTTTTTTTTTTTTTTTTTTTTTTGGGGGGGGATTTCTATAATTATATAGCATCTCATAAACCTTTACTATAGACCCTTCAACACTGTTTCCCCGGGACTCCTCCCCCCCCCCCTCTCTCTCTCTCTCTCTCTCTCTCTCCCTCTCTTTCACTGACCCTCCAAACTCTTTCACTTTCTCCTTGATCAACACACAGATTCGTTACGTCAGAAAACCTCCTAAAATTACTATTTGTGAGCCTCCGCGCTCATAAAAATGTTTATCTACAATGTTATACAGGACTGACAAGAGCATTCTTTTTTTTTTTTTTTTCAGGTAGCAGTATACTGCATTTAAACTATATATCTTGGAATTCTCCATGTGTTGGACTTCGAATGTGAAGGAGGAGTCCGGAGTACGCCATTAAACTTCAATGTTTTACTGTAATTGGGGAGTGTATTTTGACTCTGTTGGTAGCGCGCCCGCCTCCAGACCCAAAGGACCCGGGTCGATCGATTCCTGATCCCGAGTCTGAGCATGGAGCTACTAAATTAGTAGCTCCATGGTCTGAGCAACGTTATGTGTGTAATCATCACTTCGATCCCCATAGTAAGAGACAAAAACTATGTCCCCCAGATAGGTCATAAAATGGAGCAAGGTCCCGTGTGTTCTAGCCGCGGTTCAGCGGTGGGACTGGCAAAAGATGGTGTCATGAGTCTTCACGATTATTCGTGGTCCGGTCCGGTCACACTGGCAGCCAAACTTTCCAAACTTTTTGATCTTTGGATCGAGAAGTTTTGGTCATTAGTGCACGTGTGCGCAAAGAAAAAGTAGATCGAGCGCCGCGGCGCCATCTGATGGCTAGTGATTGTGACGTAACAATGACACCTGTACAACACAATAGACCAGTTCATAATTCCACTTTGCTCATAAGCAGAGAAAGGTCGTTTTTAATGTACCAACGGGCATTTTGGTTTGTTTAAGCATGTGCGATATGTGATGATTGTTCATATGATCCTTATCGAAATGGCGTTTGCCAGCACATCCACCTGACAGCATGCCTAGCTGGTATTTGGCAATATCCAAAGAAAAAGGTTGTTATTGCATTCAACACAAAACAATTAAACAGATGCCTGCTAAAATGTCAACTGATGGACTATTCTAGTCACCTGGTCTAAACGCAAGTCCATTCTTTGTTTGAACAGGATTGATGAATCCAATCAATTATTACGTATAGCTTAGCATCACGCCGCTTTGAAAACGAGTGATTAAGTGCCTAACCAAATGAGAGAAAAGAATGTAATTTGTACCAATATGTACGTGAGCTAATAACTAACTGATTGATAGTCGTGCGCTTCGGAGGCACCGTCCGCAAACAAGTGGTGGACTTGTCACGTGACAAAAATCGTGACGTTTCAGTTTGTAGCGGTCACAGTATAGCAAAAGATTGAAAACTTCGGGGGGAGTATGTGGAGAAATATTTCAAGTTCGAGTGGGAAGTTTCGCTAGAAATTTCCCGTGAAGTTTCGCGGGAATTTTGCTGTCACACTGGCAAAACTTCGAAATCTTTAACGCAACTTTAACTCTTTCTGTGCCAGGGACTTTGGTCAGTGTTTACAATGCTATAGAGTTTTCTGTGCCAATTGACACTCAAAGCACAAAAACGGTTAAACTTTTTGATCTTTTGCCAGTGTGATCACGGCTTCTCAGATGAGTCACAAGTCATGCATGTAAAAGATCCCGCTTCATTCATTCATCGCATGGATCATGCAGGGTGCATAATCCGGTGAAGTTGTACCCCTCACATTTCACTGGAGTACAAGTGAATATGGGCTATCAAGCCATCTTCTCAGATGAAAATACTGCTTTTGTGTCATGACGACTCCCTCAAGTGTAAACCATTAAATCAACATCTCTGAATAAAACATTCTGATTTGCCTCTGCACTGTACTTGCGTGTTTATCATTTCATTTTCTGTCTGCTATTCTCAGTGAGACTGACTGAGGTATACGATTACGTGTATGGTGCAAACAAACAATAATCTACAGTGGCGGATCCAGAGGGGGGCGGACGCCCAGTGCGCCCCCTCTTTATCCGCCCCTGATCAACATAAAACATCCTCTCAGTAAAAACTTCTTTTTTTTTTGGGGGGGGGGGGGGGGGGCATGCAAGAGAGTTCGTACCCGGGAATTGAAATTCAACAATCTTGTGCACGACAGTGGGCCGAATGCATAAACGCTAGCAATTGCTTGTGCTAGCCTTTTACTTGAATCCGTATGCATAAAATCAAGCAATTGCTTGCGAGCAGAAGCATTTGCTAGCAAGCTAAAGCAATTGCTTGCTGCCCGCAAGCAATTGCTTAGAGACCAAGCATTTGCTTATAAACGTATGCATAAAGCATACCTATTGCTTGTTCTTGCTAGCAATTGCTTACGATTTTCCAAGCTCTGTAAAATGAGCTTGAGCTTTTGCTTAAAACGTTCCCTTTTAAGTATCATTTTCCAAATTAAAAAAAGAAAGACCACACTTGTGCAGGAGTGGTATAAATCTAGAAGAAACTAGAACCGGAATTTGTCAACACTGACAAATTAGGTGATCCGATCTCTTCGAAAATCAATGGGCCGGATGCATAAACGCTAGCAATTGCTTGTGCTAGCCTTTTACTCGAATCCGTATGCATAAAAACAAGCAATTGCTTGCGAGCAGAAGCTCTTGCTAGCAAGTACAAGCAATTGCTTGCTGTCCGCAAGCAATTGCTTAGAGACCAAGCATTTGCTTAAAAACGTATGCATAAAACATACCTTTTGCTAGTTCTTGCTAGCAATTGCTTACGATTTTCCAAGCTCTGTAAAATGAGCTTGAGCTTTTGCTTATCTGGGACGTTCCCTTTTAAGTATCATTTTCATATTCATGGAAGAAAGACAACAATTGTGAAGGAGTGGTATAAATCTACAAGAAATTACTCTTAAGTAGAGTAAGAAATTTTTCATTTCAACAACGGGAATGTCCAGTGGTTAGCACGCAAAATTTGATGAAAAACAGGTAGGATGTCTCACTTCGGTGGAGAGCAAGGAGACGTCTCTCCACGTGCGATATGGCAGATGCGGGCTATTGTAAGTAGTGGTGGGAATCAGCCAGTAATACGAGTGTGTGTATAGTTGTGTGTGTGTGCGTCTGTGTGTGCATTTATGAGTGTCATTTCATAGCTCTTCTGCTATGTCAGGAAATGTTTCCGCACACACATGCCCTTTCAAATGCATGCTGCCACACTCGCCTTTGTTCTTGTGTTCGCACAGGCGAGACGCTATTGTTCGAACCCTAAGGAATTGCTTGCTGAATGCAAGCAAAAGGTATGTGCACAAGCAAAAGATTATGCATATGTATTTAAGCAATTGCTTGAGCTACACCTTTTACTAGACGAGCTTGTGCTTTTGCTTGAAGCAATTGCTTACAAGCAATTGCTTGTTTTATGCATTCGGCCCAATGATTTGAGTCCTGATCCAAATATTCATGACCATACAGGTTTCATCTGGGTTGACGGGACATTGGACGTGTGATGTTTGGATTCTCATTTAGAAAAGGGAGTGAGACCTGCCATCTTTGGTACCGAATTCCGTACACTAACGGAAATACAGAATGAAGTATATTTGACCTTTGACCTCACTTTGCACACCCAAGATGGCGTGTAAGCAATAAGTGATTATTTTATGAAATGATTCTTGTAACATGGTCTTTGCGTGTGCAAAACATGGGAAAGATAGGACATGTATTCACCAAGATACAGGATGAAACATTTATGACCTTTGACCCTAATTTACATACCCAAGATGGTGTCCGATCAAGTAGTTGTTATTTTATGAAATAATGTACGTGATATGTACTGAACATGTGCAAAATAATATGGGATTGATAGCCATTGTTGTTGTTCATCTATTGCACAGAAAGTAGTAGAAAGAAAGAAAAATAAAGAAAAAAAAATTATGTTATTTTATAGAAATTTAAAGGAGAAGCATAAAAAAATCAGAAAAAGATAAAGTAAGGAAAGGGAGATTAAGATTAAGTAAAGAAAAAGAAGAAAAAAAGTGTTTAAAAAAATGTAAAAAAAAATATTGGCAGGGGTGAGCCTCGAACCAGGGACCTTAGGATTACGAGTCGGATGCGCTACGCAATGACCTATTTCATTCTCCATAGGCCCTGTGTATTAAGCAAAATGACACTGCATCGAAGCCTCGTGCCATTTTCAACCAAGTTTTTCGACGTGATGCCGACATCGTATGAAAAATGGAGGGCACACTTACGATAGCGCAAAGTCTCAGCTACAACATACTAAAATCTAGGAGAAATTCACCGAAGCATAAGTGAGTTAGTGCTCAATAAAGATAGTCATGTCAATTTTCACTGCCAGAAAAACTGCTCTCCCATAGAGATAACACGTAAACTGGTCAAATTTGACAATATTATTTTCAATCCATTTTTACGAGGTGATGCCGTCATCCAATCAAAATGTTGTAATTATATTAATGAAAGATCATTTAATAAGCTACAACATACTGAAATCTAGGTATAAATTGGCAAAGGATCAGTGAGATACGCTCGAGTTAACTTGAAATTCGATGACGTCATTTTGAAAATCTACTTTTTTTTTACTTTATTAAGAAATTTGATATCTTTTAATCATTTTTCCAGCATCGCCAACCCATGAAATAACATGTCCAAATCATCAGCTTTTAGAATATGTAAAGAAAATGTGGGGTTACCGTCCATCCTGACGAGTAAAATCCGATTTAAAATTGGCGTTTTTTTGGCATCGTTGCACTGTATATCGCCATTGACGCGCGCGCGGAATTTCAACTTTGACGGGCCCGTATGACGTCATATTGAGTCAGATTGACTTAAAACTTGGTAGAAATATTCCTTGACATTTTAGGCATCCGATAAGTGTAAAAAAACGGGAAATTTCCATTGCATATGAGCTGTGTGTGCGAATATGTGCGCGCGCGTACGCGTCCGTCCATTTTTTTCAATTTTTCAAAAAAAGCTCCAAATGGTCTGAAACGTGTGCAAAAAAAAATTTGAGCTCGATTTGAGCATACAAATATTTCAACGCGCGCGTACGCGCACGTTTTAAGAGAAAATATGAATTTTGAGAATATGAGTAGAATGCGCATAACTTGAAATATATATGACGTAAATTTCATTGAAAAATTCTATTCCATTGATGAGATATGATTGAGAATGTGTTTTCATATAATGACGTCATAGTGACGTCACGGTCGACTGATCACTATGATTTTATTAGACCCGTCGTCTTTGGGACATGATACATATATGGTATAATTTTGACATTGATAGGAAGAATACTTTCTGAGCTAATTGATACACAAAAATTGTCCAGAAATAAAGAAAGAAGAAGAAGAAGAAGAACCACCAACAAAGAATCCGTACAGATACAGAAGGTGATCCGAGAGGATACTCGGATCACCTAATTACTCCTAAGTAGTGTAAGAAACTTTTTGCTTCAACAACGGGAATGTCCAATGGTTAGCACGCAAAATGTGATGAAAAACAGGTAGGATGTCTGACTTCGGTGGAGAGCAAGGAGACCTCGCTCCACGTACAATCTGGAACATCCGGGCTACTATAAGCAGTGATGGGAATCAGCCAGTACGTGTGTGTGTATAGATGTGTTTGTGGGTCTGGGTGTGCATTTATGAGTGTCATTTCATAGCTCCTTTGCTATGTTAGATGTTTCCGTACACACATGCCCTTTCAAATACATGCCGTTACACTCGCCTTTGTTCTTGTGTTCGCACAGGCGTGTATGACCGTCCTTTTTGTTGAAAACGCAAGCAATTGCTTGCGCGGGACAAGCAAAAGGTATAAGCCCAAGCAAAAGTTTATGCATATGGATTTAAGCAATTGCTTAAGCTAGGCCTTTTGCTAGACGAGCTTGTGCTTTTGCTTGAAGCAATTGCTTACAAGCAATTGCTTGTTTTATGCATTCGGCCCTATGAGTGACACATTTGAACATTTTTCATGAAGTGAATGAGACGATGGTTACCTTGGGTATTTGAATTTTAAAAAAAAAAGATTAAATTCTGTAATTTACCAAGGACAGATCTACCTTAAGGCTGTAACTTTGTAATTTATTATACCTATGCATCTGAATTGGTCTATAAGCACTGTTAGACTATGAAGTGATAAATTATACAAACGAGGAATTCTCTTGATAAATACTGGTACCCAAATACCTAAACTCGAAAGAAGAAGCTCATTATGCTAATCACGCTTCTCAAGACCGTTGTTTTACCTATAAAATAAAAGTTGGTGTCATAAATGGATTCCTCGTCATAAAAAAAAAAATGGTTGCGTTACCATCGGGCTTCCTGCATTACATTTAGCAGCATATTACACATCATGCTAATTAGCTGACTATACTGATTAACTGACAGTGCTAATTAGGGTAATAAAGACAAATGCCCAAGGTTTTCAAGCTTGATTTGTGTTTTAGAAAGATACTGAAGCAAAGTAAGCTTAGTTGCCACCTTGTAAATGTAAATTAAAATTCCTGATCTACTGAACTGTATGTGAATTCACTTGATATGCTATTTAAAACAATTTTTTTTTTCAAAAATATAAACTGGTGTCACAAATGCATGCATTCACTGCCTAAGAAAATCCTTGAGTGTCATATTGTCCATGTTTTCAGGTTTCCTGGATCAGAATTATGCTAATTACATGATTGAGCTGATTTAAAAAAAAAAATACCCAAAGTTGTCAAGATGGCAATTATCCTTAATTTATGTCAATACCTTTTTAGAACATGCATTAACACAACAAAAATACCTTATACTTCAAAGCTTGTCAAAGTCATGCACATGGTCTATGGGACCATCCACTGGATTATCAAGTCCAAGATGAAAACCAGACCAAATCAGCCCTGTCTCATGTATGAAGGACAGAGTAACAAAGCCATATGCAATCTTTTGATAACATACCCTTGTATTCTTTCAATATGATTTGCTCTTACTGGGTACACGAGTGTACAGCCATATCAACTTTTATTTGCTTTCTCTTCACGCCCTCAGGGTAAAGACAGAGCTTTTTGATCAGATGGTAGAGATGGGATTCTCCAAGGAGACTGTAGCTTCTGCCCTTAAGCAAACCAACAATGATCTACACGGTGCCCTCAAACTCATTCAGGAACATCCGGAGCTACTCATCCTTGATGACGACCTCAAGACAGACAGAAACTGGAATGGAACAATTACTGATGAGATGCTTGCTCAGGTGGGTACACAGCACATAAGCACAGTTAAAACAGGGTGACACCACAGCATACACAGCGATGTCACTTCATGACAGCACTGTTCTTCACAAAGTGATGATCATGATAAATATAACAATAACATTGGAAAGAGAATAACACAGGTGGGACATTGTATTTCAATCATTGAACAAACTTAGTTGTGCAACTATGTTGAGGTAAATTGTTGTAGCAAAAGATTGATAATAGGTATATTGCTTTTGTTTTCACTATGATGATTATTGAAATTACAATTAATTAAATATGAAAGCATTGTAAACATGATTGTACTGTATTTCAGTATTGCAAGTGTGAAATTGCACCTGCTCATGGAGATTTAAAATATATCGCAGGTGTGAAATTGCACCTGCTCATGGAGATTTAAAAAAATATGTATATGTTTGCAATATAACCTGCTAAACAGAAATGACTGTGTCTGGATATTTACAAAACCATGTATAGCCATCTGACCATCTTTGAAATGCAAAGTTGTGTCTGAAATGCTGCTGTAAGACTGTTACACTAGTCTGGTGCAATCAAGCAATACTATTTTTTTTTTTTTTTGTTAAAGTATTTTCCAGATTGTTTAAATCATTCTTTGAACATACTGAGTGTACCCTGTACAAGAGAAAGATTTTCAATATGACTCCTCAGTTCCAAGTAGTTCATGGTATCCGTTGGGAAATTACTCTCTCTCTGTTCTGCCATGGACGTCACTGCCCGTTGGCGATCACTGATGCAGTATGTTTCCGCCATCTCCCTCTATCGTCGCACGAATGCAGCAATGTAGATCCTCTCTCGCCGACTAATCCAGCCATCGCAGAAAGGAAAGTGAGTCGCTGTCGTCCACGTGATCTTTTCCCATTCACAAATCCAGATAGGACTAGATGTTCAGTTTTCCTCTTCCTCACGACATAGCCCAAAAACTGCATCTGGCGTTTCCTGATGGTCGAGAGCCGCTCACGTTCAGCCGACACCATTTCTAGTACTTCTGTGTTTGATTTTCTTTCCGTCCATGATATTTTCAACATTCGCCTGTAGCACCACATCTCGAAACTTTCTATTCTGTGTCGCATCGGCTTATTAACTGTCCATGTCTCGGCACCGTATGTCATAGCTGACCATATGTATGTCTTCAAGAACCGTTTCCTTGTGGCGATGGACAATTTGCGGTTCGTCATCACCTTGCGCATGTTCTGAAACGCTGTCTTTCAAATGCCAATTCTACGCTTGATTTCTTGTTCTGAGCGGCTGTCTGAAGTCAGCAGGCTACCGAGGTAATTGAAAGATAACACCTGCTTCAGCTCTTGTCCATTTATCATTATCGAACATCGAGGTGGCTGTGCAGTTTTGCTGAAGACCATGGTTACTGATTTCGCAATGTTAATCGATAGCCCCTTTTCCTCGCTTGCTCTGGAGACAACATCCATCAATCCCTGCAACTTCTCTGCACTGTCAGCTAGAATCACCATGTCATCAGCGTACCTCATGTTTGTGAGTTGACTGCCTCCGATTGAAAAGCCAGGTATTTCGTCCAATTGTCGCATATTGACTCTGTGTATAAGTTGAACATGTATGGCGAACCCAACGGCGTAAATCCATACTGAGGAGTGGGGGGGATGGTCACCATCACCACGATTACAAGCCCATAACCGGACCGGCGCAGCTTTTTTTTTTTTTTTTTTTTGGGGGGGGGGGGGGAGAAGCTTTGTGCCCCCCTCCCCCCCCCCCCACACACACTTTACAGGGATCGGATGCCCCACTCTTTTGCATGAACAACATAAAGACCTTTTGTTCTTGTTGCTTTTTTTTTTTTTTTTTTTTTTGCTTGTCAGACGACTTTCGGCGGAAAATCAGACCTTAAAAGTATGAAAACATTTGGTTTTTTTTTTTTTTTTTGGGGGGGGGGAAATATCTGTGAGAGGGAGCGGAACGACCGAACTGGGGAAGGGTGTGTATGGGGGGGGGGGGGTATCCCTCTCCCACACGAGGAAGATTTTGCATTTTCAGACCTGAAATTCAGCGATCTGGTGCTCACTTGTGGTGAAAATTTTGTTTTCTTTTCTTTAAAAAAACAATAAGAAAATGAAGTATTCACAATATATTATTGAATGACAAAATCGTGGTATTTCAGCTCTTGCTGTGCGACATCACTGTGAAGGCCTAATTATGGGGCCTATCATCGGCGTAGACAGGATTTGATCTTAGGAGGAGCGGTTATGTGAGGGAACGAATCAAGCGAGGGGGGAGGGTATGGTAGGGGGGTTTCCCCCTCCTACGGTGAAATCTCTTTGCGTTGAAAACTTTGACATTTTTCAGTCCAAAAACTGCCGTTTGTAGCTATATTCTTCGCTTTGGAAATTAAGGGGGGCACACCAGGCGCAACTGCTGTCAATCACTGGCAGCAACATCAGGAGAATGGCATAGCGATTAAATGCGAGCGAGCGGAGCGAGCGAGCATGAAAATTTTAACATTTTACAGTCTAAAAACTGCCGTTTGTAGCTATACTTTTTCGCTTTGGAAATGAAGGGGGGGCCGCATCAGGCGCAACTGCTGGCAATTACTGGCAGCAACATCAGGAGAACTGCATTTGATAGCAGTTAAATGCGAGCGATCGGGGCGAGCGAGCTTGAAAATTTTGACATTTTACAGTCCAAAGACTGCCGTTTGTGGCTGTATTTTTTCGCTTTGGAAATTATGGGGGCACACCGGACGCAACTGCCGGCAATCAGGCAGCAACATCAGAATGGCATAACGATTAAATGCGAGCGAGCGAAGCGAGTGAGCTTGAAAATTTTGATATTTTACAGTCCCACATGTCCTTTGTGGCTGTACTAGTATTTTTTCGCTTTGGAAATTAAGGGGGGGGGGGGCGCACCGGGCGAAAACTGTTGGCAATTACTGGCAGCAACATCAGGAGAATGGCATAATGATTAAATGCGAGCGAGCGAAGCGAATGAACTTGAACATTTTTACATTTTCCAGTCCCAAAAACTGTCGTTTGTGGCTGTATTTTTTCGCTTTGGAAATTAAGGGGGCGCACCTGGCAAAAACTGTTGGCAATTACTGGCAGCAACATCAGGAGAATGGCATAATGATTAAATGCGAGCGAGCGAAGCGAGCGAGCTTCAAAATTTTGACATTAATTTTGACAGTCCGAAAACTGCCGTTTGTTGCTATATTTTTCGCTTTTGAAATTAAGGGGGCGCACCGGGCGAAAACTGCTGGCAATTACTGGCAGCAACATCAGGAGAATGGAATAATAATTAAATGCGAGCGAGCGAAGCGAGCGAGCTTCAAAAATTTGACATTTTACAGTCCCCAAACTGCCGTTTGTAGCTATATTTTTCGCTTTGGAAATTAAGGGGGGCGCACCTGCTCACAATCACTGGCAGCAACATTAGGAGAATGGCATAGCGATTAAATGCGAGCGAGCGGAGCGAGCGAGCATGAAAATTTTAACATTTTACAGTCTAAAAACTGCCGTTTGTAGCTATACTTTTTGGCTTTGGAAATGAAGGGGGGCCGCATCAGGCGTAACTGCTGGCAATTACTGGCAGCAACATCAGGAGAATGGCATAGCAGTGAAATGCGAGCGAGCGGGGCGAGCGAGCTTGAAAATTTTGACATTTTACAGTCCAAAGACTGCCGTTTGTGGCTGTATTTTTTCGCTTTGGAAATTATGGGGGCACACCGGACGCAACTGCCGGCAATCAGGCAGCAACATCAGAATGGCATAACGATTAAATGCGAGCGAGCGAAGCGAGTGAACTTGAAAATGTTGATATTTTACAGTCCCACATGTCCTTTGTGGCTGTACTAGTATTTATTCGCTTTGGAAATTAAGAGGGGGCGCACCGGGCGAAAACTGCTGGCAATTACTGGCAGCAACATCAGGAGAATGGCATAATGATTAAATGCGAGCGAGCGAAGCGAATGAACTTGAACATTTTGACATTTTCCAGTCCCAAAAACTGTCGTTTGTGGCTGTATTTTTTTTTTTTCGCTTTGGAAATTAAGGGGGCGCACCGGGCAAAAACTGTTGGCAATTACTGGGAGCAACATCAGGAGAATGGCGTAATGATTAAATGCGAGCGAGCGAAGCGAGCGAGCTTCAAAATTTTGACATTTGACAGTCCAAAAACTGCCGTTTGTTGCTATATTTTTCGCTTTTGAAATTAAGGGGGCGCACCGGGCGAAAACTGCTGGCAATTACTGGCAGCAACATCAGGAGAATGGAATAATAATTAAATGCGAGCGAGCGAAGCGAGCGAGCTTCAAAAATTTGACATTTTACAGTCCCCAAACTGCCGTTTGTAGCTATATTTTTCGCTTTGGAAATTAAGGGGGGGCGCACCTGCTCACAATCACTGGCAGCAACATCAGGAGAATGGCATAGCGATTAAATGCGAGCGAGCGGAGCGAGCGAGCTTGAAAATTTTGACATTTTACAAACTGCCGTTTGTAGCTATACTTTTTCGCTTTGGAAATTTATGGGGCACACCGAGTGCAACTGCCGGCAATTACTGGCAGCAACATTAGGAAAATGGCATAGCGGTTAAATGCCAGCGAGCGGAGCGAGCGAGCTTGAAAATTTTGACATTTTACAGTCCAAAGACTGCCGTTTGTGGCTGTATTTTTTCGCTTTGGAAATTATGGGGGCACACCGGACGCAACTGCCGGCAATTACTGGCAGCAACATCAGGAGAATGGCATACTGATTAAATGCTAGCGAGCGAAGCGTTTGTAGCTATATTTTCGCTTTGGAAATTAAGGGGGGGGGGACGCACCGGGTGCACCTGCTGTCAATCACTGGCAGCAACATCAGGAGAGTGGCATAGCGGTTAAATGCGAGCGAGCGGAGCGAGCGAGCTTTAAAATTTTAAAATTTTACTCTCCAAAAACTGCCGTTTGTAGCTATATTTTTCACTTCAATTGTTTGTCTCACTTTTATTTGAGAACCATACCCCCCCCCCATCGACGCCTCTATACATATTAGGTTGCTTTTGTTAAGTGAAAGATCTGCTGCACACTCTTTGATAAATTAGGGAATATACGTCTATGTCAAAAGTGTACAAAGTTTATCCCTTATCCTGTATAGCGGACCTTTTGCATGTTCATGATTGCAATACAACGATCTGGTGCATAGTTCTGGCGATATTTGGATAATTTTCCATTAAGAAAGTTCGAGATTTGTCCTCATCTCGGGAATTGCTTGGGGAATAAATGATTACTGTCTGTCTAAACACTTCCTTTGGGGCGGGGCAAATGCCCCTTTGCCCCCCATAGATTCGACGTCCCTGATCTTCCCTTGGTATGCCCATAGATGTATCCTGACTGAGTCATCAGTCACTGTCGTTTCTCAGGAATGATTCAGGAAATGGAGGGGATTCAATTATGGCGATAAAGTTGTTGTTATTGTTTGTTTGTATGTTTTCGTATAAATATTTTGCAGATGGTCCCCAGTTACTCGCGTCATAGCATGTTTACATGTAGACCTATACTATTTGACGTTGTCAACGCCTGAGCCATACCTTACAGTGTATGTCGATGTTACTTTCTTCGCGAGCGAGCGAAGCGAGCGAGCGCTTGAGAAAATTATACATTTTCCTACAAGATAGAATACTGTTCAGCTCTGTTACCTGTCTGAAGGCCGGCGTACAAACGTCATGCAATATGCCAAAATTGATACAATCACATTTCTGCTTCCTCCATTTTTTCCCCTAAAAATTCAGGGGGGGATGATTGTACAGGCCATCCCCCCCTCCTCCATTTCAGGGGGGGATATATCCCCCCCATCCCCCCCGGGATTTACGCCCATGGGCGAACCAACACATCCTTGTCGCACATCTCGCTCAATATCCTGCCAATCACCAACTTCCCCATCATGCTGTACCGCAGCTGATTGCCTCCAGTACAGGTCTGCCAACAACCTTTTATCTTCGTCATCAATGTCTAGCTTGTCGAGTGTCTTGAACAATTCTTCATGTTTAACCTTATCAAACGCCTTCGTGTAGTCGATAAAACATACATACAGATGTTGCTGCTTCTCTATAGCTCTTTCTGCCAAGCGGCGAATGACGAAGATCGCATTCCGTGTTCCTCTGTCTGGAACAAATCCATATTGCTGCTGTGAAATCTCATTGCATGTTCGACCTCTTATCCGATTTATTAGCAAACGAACAAGAATCTTGGTTAGATGGCACATCAAACTGATGGTTCGGTGTTCCTCACATTTGGTAGTTCCTGCTTTCTTCGGTAGAGCAATGAAGATTGATCTACACCAGTCGTCTGGTAGTTATGTCCTTCCCGATATACTGCGTTCTGGGAAATTACACTGAAATTAAAATCAGATTTTGATTCAAAGAAAAACAAACAAACAATCATCCTGTTTGCTTTCTTCATGACTTGCTGCACTTTGTAACATATCCAAGGATAAAAAAGATGATTTCAAGTACAGTGAAGTACCTGATGCTAGAGTGTTGATCCCCTGTTTGTGATGTTCAATTGCCTGTACTTGTACACCCCTTGACAGGTCACCGAGCTGGGGTTCAGCACTGATGTAGCCCGTGAGGCATTAAGGAGGTTTCAAGGTGTCGTTTCCACAGCTGTAGAGAGGCTTGTGGCTTTGGGAGGGGTTCTGCCTCCTCTTCCAAGCCGTGGGACAGGATTCTCTTCAGGACCCAGCTCAGCACAAGGTATAAATCAATTATATAATATTGGATGGCCTTGAGGTTAATACAAGGAAATATTGGACGAGCTATGCACTAATATTGGACGAGTCGAAGATGAGTCCAATATTTTGCTTAGCGAGTCCAATATTTCCTTGTATTAACCAAAAATAGGACATCCAATATTATCATTATTATCCTACAGAGGATTTTAGCAAAGAATATTTTCACTAACCCTTTCTGTCTCTGAGTGCTGTATGGTCTCCTCCTGTACTTGATCCTGACATGGGGTATGGTAGGCCTACACTCTTCAGTGCAAGTTAATCCACTTCATTCCCAGATAAAACAGTGATCTATGTATTTTAATGTACAATTTTAACTAATTATTAATATATGAAATTTGTTTGTATAAACACAGACTTTTAGAAAAAAACGATAATTTAGTTAATTCGTGATTGACCAATCACAGAGTACGTTTTTATTTCATATTTCGAGTCATCTCGTATATCTCAACCAATCACGGTGCAGTTTATAAAAACTTTGGGGAATCCCCCTTTTGCCGTCCAATATTTTAAATATTGGTCGCCTCGGCAAAAAATATTGGTCGAGTTCAACAAACTTTCTAAGTGGGTCGGAGGTTATGAGGTGCGTCGACAACATAACACTTGTATTTGGGCTCTAAAAATCCTCTGTATGGATAATAATAATCAATATTTGATCAATAGGCACATCAATGATTTTGCTCCCAGGCACTGAACTTAATTTGCCAAGTTTTTATACCCCCACCCACACATAGGGTGTAGGGGGTATGATAATCACTCTGAGGTCAGTCGGTCGGGTGGTCGGGCGGTCGGGCGGTCGGTCCGTTGCAAAATCTTGTGGATCGAACTCCTCTCTCATTTTTTGAGCAATTGACCCCAAATTTGGCATGTGTGACCACTATTAAAGGTAGATGTGCAAGACACCTTTTTCGTTAGTATCGGCAAAAAAATATTGGTCGAGTTCAACAAACTTTCTAAGTGGGTCGGAGGTTATGAGGTGCGTCGACAACATAACACTTGTATTTGGGCTCTAAAAATCCTCTGTATGGATAATAATAATCAATATTTGATCAATAGGCACATCAATGATTTTGCTCCCAGGCACTGAACTTAATTTGCCAAGTTTTTATACCCCCACCCACACATAGGGTGTAGGGGGTATGATAATCACTCTGAGGTCAGTCGGTCGGGTGGTCGGGCGGTCGGGCGGTCGGTCCGTTGCAAAATCTTGTGGATCGAACTCCTCTCTCATTTTTTGAGCAATTGACCCCAAATTTGGCATGTGTGACCACTATTAAAGGTAGATGTGCAAGACACCTTTTTCGTTAGTATCGCGTAATGCGTTACCATGGCAACGACATATTTTCATAAAAACTTGTGGATCAAACTACTCTCTCATTTTTTGAGCAATTAACCCCCAAATTAGCATGTGTGACCACCATCAAAGGAAAATGTGCAAGACACCTTTTTCGTTAGTATTCCATATTGAGTTGCCATGGCAACGGCAAATTTTAATAAAATCTTACAAAATGTGGATCGAACTCCTCTCTCACCTTTTGAGCAATTGACCCCAAATTTGGCATGTGTGACTGCTATCAAAGGTAGATGTGCAAGACACCTTTTTCGTTAGTATCGCATAATGCGTTGCCATGGCAATGGCAAATTTTTGTAAGAACTTGTAGATCGAGCTACTTTCTCATTTTTTGAGCAATTAACTTCAAATTTGGCATGTGTGACTGCTACCACAGGCAGGTGTGCAAGACACCTTTTGTCATGAGTATTTCATAATGCATTGCCATGGCAACGGCAGATTTTCATAAAAAAACAAAATGTGGATCGAACTACTCTCTCAATTTTGTAGCAATGCAGTTTGAATTTGGGATATATGATCAATGTAATGAATACTTGTGCAAAACACCTTTGATGTATGCGTTAAAAAATCTGTTACCATGGCAACAGCAGTTTTTTTTTTACCAATCATACAAAAATGTGTGGATTAACCTAACTCCTTCAGTTTTTAAGCATTTTACTCAAAAATTGGCACATTTGACCACTATGGTATGTAGATGTGCGTACTTACTCTTTCGTCATTGTTGATCAATGCGTTGCCATGGTAACAGCATAGTTTGAATGAAAATCATACAAAACTATTGTGGATTCTGATAACTCCCTCAGTCTTTGAGCATTTGGCTTGAAATTTGGCACATGTGACCACTATAGTATATAGATGTGTAAACTTAATCTTTCATCAGTGATGAATAATGCGTTGCCATGGTGACGCTTTTTTTTCCAAAAAGCATACAAAAATAGTGTGGATTCAGGTAACTCCCCTAGTCTGAGCATTTAGCTTGAAATTTGGCACACATGACCACTGTGGTATATAGATGTGTAAACTTAATCTTTCGTCAGTGGTGGTCAATGTGTTGCCATGGTAACGGCATATTTTGAATGAAAATCATACAAAAATATTGTGGATTCAGTAAATCCTTCAGTCTTCGAGCATTTGGCTTGAAATTTGGCACATGTGAACACTATAGCATATAGATGTGCAAACTTGATCTTTCGTCAGTGGTGAACAATGCATTGCCATGGTAACAGCATCTTTTCACTAAAATGCATACAAAAATATTGTGGATTCATGTAACTACCTCAGTCTTTGAGCATTTAGCTTGAAATTTGGCACATTTGACCACTATAGTACGTAGATGTGCATACGTAATCTTTCGTCATTGTTGATCCATGTGTTGCCATGGTAACAGCATATTTTGAATGAAAATTATGCACAAATATTGTGGATTCAGGTAACTCCCTCGGTCTTTGAGCGTTTGGCTTGAAATTTGACACATACAACCACTAAAGTACAGAGATTTGCAAACTTCATATTTCATCATTGTTGAACAATGTGTTGCCATGGTAACAGTGCATTTTGAATGAAAATCATACAAACATTTCAATTCTCCTAACTCTGTTTTAGAGTATTTTGGCTTCAACTTGGCGCATGTTACCTCTATATTACCTAGGTGTGCAAAAAATCTTTTGTCTGTGTTGAAAATGTGTTGCCATGGTAACAGTATATTTTGAATGAAAATGAAACGCCTACACTAATATTGTGAATTCAGCAAAGCCCCTCAGCCTTATATCATTTGGCTTGAAATTTGGCCCTTGTGATGGCTATTGTGCAAACTTCAATTTTTTTCTTATTGTCCAATATTGTGTTGCCATGGTAACACAATTTTTAATGAAAACCATAGAAATCGTCAGTTTATTTATCTTGCTTACTCAGTTTTTGAGCACTTGACTTGAGATATGGGACATGTGACTAACAGTGAGCAATACATTCATTCACTGTTGAACAGTGCATTGCCATGGTAACATTTTTTCCATTAAAAAGTAAAAAATTAATCCTGGTTGAGCTGATTCCCTCAGTTGTGGGTGGGGTATATTAATCACAATGAGTGATAGTTCTAGTTTTATCAGCATTTGGTAATCCATCCAGACTTGACCTAGTTGTAGATTAGCAAGCCTACTCATGCACAGCAATGTGCCAGCAAGGCCATGGTGACACAATCGGGATTTGGGGCGGGGGGGGGGGGGGGGGGGGGAGGGGGGGGATTATCAATGATAATCTCTATCCATTGACATTGGCATTTTGAGAAGCAAGCACTCCTGTGTGCATGGTAATTGGCTTACAATGTAAAGCACAGTAGTACTAGCATGAACCTCTGCTATCCCTCTACTTATGCTACATGTATTACTCTCTCTTCTGCAACATCTTAGTTAATGTATCCATGCTACTACTTCTGTCCTCCTATCCTATATGTTTTCTTCTTCTCTCTTCTCCTGATTTTCATAGGATTCATTTTCTCCTATCTATACTACTTTGTATACATTTTTTATACCTTTTCATTAACATTGGATGAAATAGGGGATGCTTTATAACTTGCACTGATTTTTCTCTTTCCTGAGTGGAAAAATGTAGTTGTTTGAAGTATGCAACACCTAAACTATGTAGCCTCCTTTGTATGGTCAAAATATAAAGTCATTCATTACAAGTCAAGTTTTATTTTGACTATTATAATCATCTGATTAACTAGCATGTTATTACATGTATACACTTGCAACACAGTAATTAATGAGGCCCTACAGATGTCAGATACACTTTGGCACTTCTGAATTTAGAGATAAAGTTAAAAAGGGAGAAAGTATTGATGACTGTTGTTATGATATGTATCTATATAAGACCCCGTTCACAGTGCAGGGCCGGGCCGAGCCCGCGGCCTCAATTGCTGTACTCGGCCCCACAATTCTGTCTGTTTACAGTGTCGGGCTCGGCCCAGGCTTTTAATTCAAACCTTTCAATATTTTGTCGTAGTGGTGCTGTGCATTTTACTATTAGATGGATTTGGCTCCTTATAGATTCTATGTATTATTGTCTGATAATTATCTATGAAAACAAACATAATATAAATACACTGTATATACTTATATATACTTGTATATATCGTAGTATGTACATTGGAATGTAAATGATTATTTTACAGTATGATGCAATTTAGCAACCACCTACTATGATTTACTTTTTCCATGGATGTATTTATTCATTGAAAAAAGAAAAATCTTAAGGGTAAGCTGTTGATTTAGCAGCAACATTTGGTTTGAGACTATACTACTAAAGTTATTAAAGTGATGAGTTTACTTGCTCAAATGGTCAATCAAAGAGAACAAATATGGTTTCATGGTTATGAAAACACCACAATATGTCAACAAATCAAACACCTCAATTCTTTTTTAGATGAGTCCATTATAATTGTTATAATTGTTAATCATAGTCTAAACATATGTATATATATGTTGTTTCTTTTTCTTTCTTTATATTCTCATTATTATTATAATTTATTTTATTTATTTTATTTTTTATTTTTTTGCTGATGGTCAGATGATGAAGAAGTGTTGACAGATGAACAGAAGGCAGCCATTGAAGAGGTCCTACCTGACATTCCGCACCATGAGGAGGACTACCTTGATATTAGCCTTGAGGAAGAAGCTTCATTTATTGCTGAGTACAGGGCCAGGATAGAGTCAGCTCTGTAACGTCTCATCTGAGAAATTACCCACCAAGTTTGCCTAACACACAGCAATAAAGCCCCTGCCATGCAAACAAATATATACGTTGGATTCAAAGATCAAACACAAAGTGTATTTTCATTTTATGTGCAAATTAACCTAAGGGTAATTTTCCCCAAACATAATGTGTTTTCAGTGAATGCAGAAATATTAGTAGAACACATCAGTGAAGATCAAGCATGTTCTAACAATCTGATGAAAACTTTAATTTTTCATTGAATTTATGGGCTGTCATCACTGAATGGGAATGCTTTGATGGCATGTGATGTCTCAATAGTACAACAATATAAAATATCCTTCCCTGACTCATTACTAACACATACTATGGGTGAGATTATTCACCCTTGCTCCTGATGCAGGAAAGTCAAGTGCTCTTCATTCTTCTTAGGGAAGTTAACATATTTGGAATTTTCCATATGTGTTGTGTGTTTTAACTTTTTACTCATGTGACATCACAAACTGTAGAAGCCTTCTCATCCAGCAATGATAGAGTCTTGAAATATTGGATGAACTTTTACTTTGGTCATTACCAAACACTTCAGTATTAAAGTCTCATGTTTAGGTTAAGTTGAAAGCTTGGTCTTTGTTATGCATTGCAACATATTCTATTTGACCATTAAAATTTCTATTGAATTTTGAATACAGTACCACAACATAGAAAGTAGATTGTGTCAGTACATGTAGTAGGTTCTGAGTGTGTTCAGCTGCAATAGGGCACTGATGCCACTTCACAGATTGTAGCTGCTCATGATTAGCAGAGAGAGGATTCCTGGGAAGTTAGTACTCATATGAGCAAGGGTGCAATGTCAACATGATCTGTGAAATCAGAATTAAAGTGTGCCAATACCCTGGAAATCAAATTAGTGTACAGCTAGAATACATTAAAAAACAGCCATAATTCACCTATGATAAGCCCCTGAAAGTATACATATTTTGATAAATCAGATCATATTTCCCTAACAATTTTGCACTTGTGCTCTGCACTTTAAGTTCTGCTCTATAAGAAATGGTACTGATGTGTGCATGTTTTAGCTATACATGTGCATTTTTACAAATGATGTCGAGATTCCATGTCGATCATTTAGCTGATCATGCGCAAGCATTGCATTTCACTATTGTTCAAGACATATTATTAAAAAATATCGACAGCACAATCGTTCAGCTGAAAAAATTGGGTGATCGACTAGTCTATTTCAAGTCATTTTTGTTTTTGTTTACTCTTTTAAATTTACATTTAAACCCCAATAAATAAAAGTCAGGGTGACAAAAATTCTCATAATTTGCAGATGGCATGTTTTAAGTATATTCTACAAATATAGCAAACATGATACTCACGGTGTTGGTACACGTTAATCTCAACCTGCACAATTGGCATATGAGAAAGAAGTACCTCAGCATATATATATATATATATATATATATATATATATATATATCCTAATGAGAGATTCATGTTTGATTATTAAGTACATGTATAGTGAAATGAAAGCCACTGATCAGAGACACTATGACAAAATCAGACATATATTATTGAAGTTATGACAATTTGAGTTTCAGTCAAGTGACGAACATACTGTTTAATGAATGTATCATTCAAATTCCTTGTTTTTGACATTACAATTTGACATTGGCTTGTGATATACTCCTATATTTACATACGACATTGAATATTTCTCAAAACATGTTAATTCTTACTCTACCCATGATATATCCAGGCTATAATTACTTTTAACAAATTTTACAAAAGTGTAAGCAACTTGATGTGTGTGTGTGTGTGTGCATGTGTGTGTGTACGCAGTTTAATCAGGGATTTCATAGCAAAATGATGTCTAGATATTTTGACCGTGAAAACTATAAACATCCCTAGACGATTCTTCAGCCAATTCAAACCTGTTTCCATCAACCACTCCAGGGTAAGAGATAGTGTGAATCTATTTGAAGGTGGCAACTAAAGATATTTTGGTGGTGAACTTGCTCTAAGAGTCATCAGTATGTATGACATGCATGGCCGCTGTGCACGTATAAAGGCATAAGGTTACAACTCCTTACATCCTGTGGTATGACATGAAAATAAATGTTTGCAAATGATATGTATCATAACTTACTGTACATGTAATTTGGGTTAATTTTTTGGTTGGATTAATATTTTGGTTTGCCTATTGAAAACATCTCATGTGGGGTCAAGAAAAAGTTATTGTATTTAGCTCATAGGGTCATCAGTATGTATGACACGCATGTCCGCTATGCACGCATAAATGCATAAGGTCACAACTCCTTACCTCCTGTCATATCTATGACATGAAAATAAATGTGTGCAAATGATTTGTATCATAACTTACTGTACATCTAAGTTGGGTTTTTTCCTTTTTTGGGGGGTGGGTGGGTTAATACTTTGGTTTTCCTATTGAACACATTTCAT
Organism: Diadema setosum; assembly: GCA_033980235.1. Classification (NCBI taxonomy): domain Eukaryota; kingdom Metazoa; phylum Echinodermata; class Echinoidea; order Diadematoida; family Diadematidae; genus Diadema; species Diadema setosum. The sequence continues at coordinate 16,504,068 of CM067080.1, forward strand.
GTGAGGTAAAGAAATAGTAACAGAAAAAATTTGTTCATAAAGGCTTAAACTACTGTCTGTAGCTGCCATAAAAGGTAAAATACATGTACTGATCTTTGGAAAGTGATCAGCTGCTACTAGGTGCTCTGTACAATGGACAGATAGAACTTTCCAGCATACAGCAGATGCTAAAATATTTGCTGATTTACCTGCTTTTGAGTTATGATTCACAACAGCTCATTACGCAATAGTAATTCTCCTTTTGATGTGAAATACAGCATAATTATGTATTACTGTCCATTTCCCAAATACAAGATATGAATGTTTGCATAATCTGATTTTTTTTTCAGGAAACATCCATCTATTCATGGCCATCACTGCTCTTGATATTCATCCTTTATCACAGAAATTTTAAAGTCATGCAAATTCAAGATTTTTATGTCCCCACCCATACATTCATGTAGTACATATATATATATAGGAATTACTCTGAGGTCGGGAGGTCGGGTGGCCAGGCGGTTGGTCGGATTATCCGTTGCAAAATTTTATGAATCGAAACAACTCCCTCCTTCCTGGAGCAATTGACCAAAAACTTCGCATGTGTGACCACTATAATAGATAGATGTGCAAGACACCTTTTTCATCAGTATTTGGTAATGTTGCCATGGTATCAGCAATTTTTTCCTAAAATGTTGTGGATCTACTCTCTCAGTTTTGAAGCAAGTCAGTTGAATTTCGGCACATGTGATCAATGTAAGTGTAGTTGTGCAAGACACCATGATTGTTAAGGATGTGTTGCCTTGGCTACAGCAGTTTTTAAACAAATTATACAAAATTTTGGGGATTGCATTGTTCGTTCAGTATTTGAACATTTGAGTTGGGATTGGGAACATAACATATGATCACTATGTTACTATGTGAGACTTTTTTGTGATTTTCAATGTAGCAGTTGCCATGGCAACAACATTTTGATACATAAACATGTGGATTGACCTAACTCCCTTAGTTTCCAAGCATTGGACTTTAAATGTGGCACATGTGACAGCTTTAGTATTTAGATGTGCAAACTTGCAACATCTTTTGTCATTTTCAACCAATGTGTAGCCATGATAACATTTTTTTTATTGAAAATCATACTAATTGCTAATGGATTTAGCTGAATCCCTCAGTTTTTGAGCACTTGACTTGAAACTTGACACATGTGACCAGTATAATATGTAAATGAGTAAAACACTTGTTAATTTTGAACAATGCATTGCCATAGTAACAACATTTTTTATCTTTTGGTTTTTGGAAAGCATACAAAAATTGTGTGGATGGATCCAACTTCTTGGGTTTAGATGGGGGTATTAATAACATTGAGTGATAGTTCTTTTTTTTTTATTCCATCGTCTCTTTATGCAATAAAATGACTAGGATTGCTATCCAAAATGCTTGTACTAAGCCATGTTAATAATTTCATGACGGTCCTACTGTCCTACACATGCACACACATGCACCAGGGAGGCCCACCTCCCTGCATGCACACACACAAACATGCACACATGAGCACACTAAATTACAGCAATGAATATCCCTGTCTTTTCTGAGAGTGAGGGGATTTACTTTCATAGGTAGAGAGAAAATATCTAGCTATAGCTTGGATAGTTTCATGTGTTACTGTTTCACAGTGCCTATTTTGTCACACAATATCCTCAGGAAATGTTCTCTTCTGAAATGTTTTCAAAGGAAAGATAGTGTGCACAGTATATTTTGTGTCAAGTTGTGGAACAATTTTCATGATGTAGCAATGTTGACTCATTAAAACATTTAGAGCTACAGATAACAAAATGTTACCTTTCCATGCTTCTGCAGTACATCAATTTATGTATATTATTACATAATATACTGTGTAAATGTGTTCTACATACATGTATTTTGTATTGCTTTTTGTTATAGTCATTTCAATAACTAGTGTTGTTATTTTGCATTGTACATTTTTTTTAAAGTGACCCCCTTGAAATCGGTCTTTAATAGGGCTACCTATCCAGGGCCGGCAGAGCGTTTTAAAAGGTGGGGGGGGGCATTTCCAGGTTTAATGAGCAAAAAAAAAAAAAAAAGGGAAAAAAAAAGGTCTTCAGCACAAAAAGATAACCTTACTGCGCTCAAGATCTCTATTTTTTTCTTTTTAGTGCCACTTACGTACTTCCGGGGAAAAAAGTGGGTCTCAAAGTGATGACACCTTATGTATTCCTTTGTATGGTGCACAAAAAGTTGCCCCCCCCCCCACTCATCTCTCCCCTTCCGAACTCCCCTTCCCCCCCCCCCCCTACACACACACACACACACACTCATCTCTTCCCCTTCCACTTCTGGGTTTCTTCAGCTGACAAGCAAAAAAAAAAAAGTCTTCAGCCGAAAACATAACCTTACCGTGCTGACACTTCAAGATCTCTACCTATTTCTTTTTAGTGCCACTTACGTCCTTCCGGGGTAAAAAAAAAAAGTGGGGCCCAAAGTGATGACACCTTATATGTATTCCTTTGTATGGTGCACAAAAAGTGGGGGGGGGGGGGGCAGAGCCCCCCTGGCCCAACCGTACAAGAAGGGTAAGCACACACTTTTACTTCCCCAGCATTTATATTTCTTCTGATCACCATCAAAGAATCTGTTTTGAGATGGATTTGGAAGAAATTAATTTCTGCCAGTATGAGGCCCATGGTGCTGCTGCCCATGACGAAGTGAATCGCTTTGTCTGACTGCAGATGTTGTGTGACAGAAAAGAAAGATGAAGAGCATGAAGACAAGAAGAAAACTAGAATTGTCGCTATGGCGACTGGTATGTCTCTGCCATAATGCATGATTCTCCTGATAGGTCTATAGTACATCTTAACAATGTGTGATGACAATTTAACATAACCGACAAAATATTGAAATGAAATGTTTGTCACAAATGTGTTGAATGTTCATTTTCTTTGAACTAGGTTTAAAGGGACTGTAAAGTACTGGTAGAGGTGGGGATTCCTGTTTTGAACATTCCTAAGTGAGATAATGAGAAACATCTTATGAAATATGAAAGAGCATGTAATTTTAAGAAGGATTCAACATTTATTTGATGAAAATTGGTTTTCAAATGGCTGAGATATCCAAAAAAGTGATAATAAAAGGCGACAGGCCACGCCTTTTATTAGGATAAATTTGTTTCACCTTGTTTTCGGATATCTCGGCCATTTCAAAACCGATTTTCAGCAAATAAACTTTTGATACTCCTTAGAATTGCGTGCTCTTTGACATCTCATAGAGTGGTTTCTGAATATCTCGCAAAACGTTAAAAGCTAAATCCTCACCTCGATCAGAACTGTACACACATTGGATGAATGGCTATACTTTCCAAGAGAGCATGTATTTAGGGATTTGAGGATTTTTACTGGACTTTTGACCATTTTATAAGTTTCGTATAATTATAACGATAACAATCGTTATAATTTTCAAGGTATGGAGAAAAGGTATAATCTCAGTATTAGTAAATTGTTAGAATTTTAACCTGGCCTTTCACCCTTGATCTTTGACCCAATGAAATGATCCTAAAATTCCTGAGAGAATCACCGTCAGGCAGAACATGCATAAATATGTACTAAGGCTGACTTGTAATGAGAGAGAGAGAATCACGTTTCAAAACGCGTTTGGAACAGTGTTTGCAAACATGGTTTGAAACGCGATTCTCGGGGTGCCGCATTTATCTAACCATCATCAATCGCGATTCGAGTGGTGTCACTGCACAGCTGCTTTGCGCCGTTTGACCCGGGAAGTAAAGGTCAACTGCATACCACCAAACATGCCTCATCAGTCACACACATATGGGCAGAGAACACAACCGGAAACAGCTGGGCTTTGACCTTGAGATGTAAACGCGTTTCAAAACGGCATTGCGTTTATTATGGCGATCGTGGTCTCGTATGTGTTTCAAAACGCCCTTTGAAAGGCGTTTCAAAACGGCATTTCTAAACGCGTTTGAAAACACGGTTGCGTTTATCTAACCCCTGAAAATGCCTCAAACGCGTTTAGGATCGTGATTCTGCCTCAGAAATTTTTTTAGATAAACGCAGCCCAAGTTTCATGATGATACCTTGAGCCATTTTCTAGATATGGAAGAAGTGAAATTTAGCACTCTCACTTGACCTTTGATATTTGACCTTTGACCTTTTCAGCAAAAGACTTCCTAGGGAATCTCTATTGTGTATTACAGTGTACGTATATACACTAAGTTTCAAGAAAAACCCTGCTACATGTAAGCATGATGAGGGGAAAAAGTGAAATTTTTATTTGACCCATGACCTTCGACCCCTTGACCTCCATACGTATTAATTAACTTCCATGAATATACCCTGAACCATTTCCAGGATATGGGTTGAGAAAAAAATGAAATGTTAACATTTTACTTGACCTTTGAACTTTGACCTCATGACCCAAAACTCTGTATAAAGAATCTTCATTTGGTAGTCCATGTATACACTAAGTTTCACGAAAACACCTTAAGGCATTGCATAGATATGGGGGAAATAGTGAAATTTTGAGCATTTGACCTTGACCTTTGACCTTGCGCATGGGCACCCAAAAGTTGACGGGCACAACTTCACCCGACTCAATATACATGCTAAGTTTCATTAGGATACCTCAAACAGTTTTTTCGTTATACTGTCCACAAAATTGATTACGGACGGACCGACGGACGGATGGAAGGACGGACAGAGGAACGGACAACCCGAAAACATAATGCCTCCAGCGCCACTTTGTGGCAGAGGCATAAAAAAGAGGTTGCTGCAGAGATCAGACTTTGATATGAAAACCCCTTGCAGAAATTATATTATGACGATAGTACAAAATGACCTGTTCTCCAAACTAGTTTAGAGGTTAACCCCCCCCCCCCCCCCCCCCCATCCAGAAGAAGGAGACCAACCTATAGCTAACATGTAAGGCAAGCTCTAAAGCCTGGTCTAAAGCTGACCATTGCATTGAGATACATGGCCAGTAGTGATGGTTATGCATCTCTGTACATCTGTCATGTAGTCTCTAGATCAAAAAGAAATTCAGCGACATATTTTACAACCTTTTGCAAAGGCTTACGACTGTTTTGCCACCACTTGCAAATGTTTCTGGGAAAAACAAAATCACAAAGAAATTGTGAAAATGTCCATAATTACTTTGCAACTTGAAGAACTGTTTGCAAAGTTGACTGCAAATGTTCACGGACCCTGACGAAACCTAAATTTTGCCACATATGCAAATATTTGTGATATACTGTACATGAAGAGCTTGTTTGCAAAAACCGATAAGTCCATTTTTAAAGATTTTGAGTTACGGTCTATGTCATTAAGTACAAAATAATACCTTTTAAATGATATATCGGTCACTACATAAAGGTATATTTTTAAAGTTATGGTCAAAAGAAGCACAAATTTTCTTATTATTCTCTTTATTTTTGTTGACCTTTAATATCTCCATGTGGCAAATATGGACTTATCGGTTTTTGCAAACAAACTCTTCACATGTACTTGTGAGATACTCCATTCTGAAAGGACCATATACACCCTGCGTGTGATGGAGAATAAATAAAAGACAGTATCCAGTTTCCAATGATAAAGAAATCCTCATGTGACAAGGACATTCGCAAGAACTACAGACCAGTTTCCAATATTGAGTTCAGATCCAAGATCTTTGAACGTGTAGTCACATCTCAGCTTGTTCAGTACATGGACGAGTCCCCATCTCTCCGAGTCCTTTCAGTCTGCCTATAAGAGTAACCATAGCTGCAAGACAGTCCTCCTCAAAGTCCAAGATGATATCCTTCGCAGCATTGACAAAAGGAAAGGGGTTATGCTGGTAATGCTCGACCTGTCTGCTGCGTTCGATACAATCGATCATGAAATATGAAATAATGAGATATCCAAAACAACAAAGCCAGTTATTTTATCCTGTACGGGACCCCAGACAATAGCCCCAAAGTGCCCCCCCCCCAAAAAAAAAAACAAAAAAAAAACACACAAACACAAAAACAAAAACAAAAACAAAAACAAAAACAAAAACAAAAACCACACACACACATTGATTTTATTCAGCTGAAAAGTGTCACAGCTAATTTCTTTTGCAATGGAAGTAGTACCCATCAGAGATATCCAAGACACCAATGCCAGTTATTTTATCCTGTACGGGGCCCCAGACGATAGCCCCAAAGTGCCCCCCACCCCCCCCCCCCCCCCCTCCCCTACACACACACATATTGATTTTATTCAGCTGAAAAGGGTCACGGCTAATTTCTTTTGCACAGGAAGTAGTACCCATCAGAGATATCCAAAACACCAAAGCCAGTTATTTAATTCTGTACGGGGCCCCAGAGTGTAGCCCCAAATTGCCCCACCTATATACTGTTAATCAGTTGAAAATGGTCTTGACAAATTCTTTTGCAATGAAAATAATATTACTGCCTACTGAACAGAGATATCCCAAACACCAAAGCAAATCATCTTATCCTGTATACGGGGTCCTATAGGCTACAGTAGCAAAACACCAAAGAAATTTGCAAAGGAAGCATACTTCTGCATAGTGCACAACTGAGATGACCAAATCACGAAAACCAGTCATTTTATCCTGTACTGGGCCCGGTATAGCCATAAAGTGCCCCTCCCCCACATATTATGATATCATTTAGCTGAAAAGAGTCATGGTTGTTTTTCTTAAGAAGTAGGCCAAAGTATACAGCATAGATACCCAAAACACCAAAGCCAGTTAGGTTTTCCCAGCCAATTTCGTACTTTTGTCGGTTCATTTGATAGAGGGTTCATTCAGTTTTTAGAACAACCCTCGTTATCGCACAGTCTGTCTTTCAAAATTGTAACTTGTGCATTCAATTTAGCATTTCGATCAATGAAATTTGCACATGTCGCTTTCGCGAAAGACAGTCAAATTCCAAACGTGTTCATTCAAATTTACATCATGCTTTTTCTTTTTTTTAAAGGTGAGAACATTTTAACGTGTTTTTCTATGTGACTTTTTGTTTCATCCATATAGGCTACTGCTAAGCAGTAAAAGTATCATATTTTTTACCTTGTATAACTCGATTTGGTTATTCTGTAACACCCCTTCTCTTCCACACATGTCATTATAGGCCTACGTGTACCAGTACTGCAGATTAACTTCATCTTTTTATAGTCATGACAGCACAATAGATACATACGTATATCTCTAGAAGACATAGAAAGAATGAAAAAAAAAACACATTTGAGGATCATAACCTTGACTTCCTGGAACTTGCCGACCACTCGGAATAAAGCACTCCTGACGGCCAGATAACTTGTGGCTACGTGCTTCGTCGGATTCAAGAAGCACATTAAAAAAAAAAAAAAAAAAAAAAAAAAAAGGTTGTCAAAGTCTCTTAAACGAATACGAAAACATGAACTGTTATGATGCTTAAAAAACAATAACTACGATGAAAGAAAATAAGGAAAGACGTAAAGCATGAATAACTGACTGCAGAACATTGTAAATTGGATGCCCAGAATCAATTTGAATGAAGGAGCGCAGCATATACGTGATCCCGTGAATGAACGGATAGTGAAATGGTGCTTGTCTTATGAATTTCAGTTGAAAAAGTGTTATTTAGAATAAGTTTAGAGGTAATGTGAATGTTCCAAAATGAATTTGAATGAAGAGATCATGACATTGAAATACCATGTCATCTATATAGGCTAAATTTTGCTAAATTGAATGCAGCAATAAGGAATTGGATTGAGAGAGGTGCGAAATTGGCCCGGAAAACCGATATTATGCTGTGCAGGGCCCTTGACAGGTATAGCCCCAGGGTATTCCCACCCCATATAAATTAAGAGTTTTTAGGTGAAAAGAGTCATATCAATGCCTAATTTCCTTGGCAGTGGAAGTAACAGCTGCTATGAGATACCAAAAACATCAAACCCATGCAGTTATTTTTTTTTAAGGGGCCCCAGCCAGTAGCTGGAAAGGGCTCCCGTATTATCTTATTTCAAGTGAAAAGAATCACCGCTATAATTTCTTTTGCAATGGAAGTAATACACAACGAGGTATCAAAAACACGGAAACCAGTTATAGCTGTGATACGGGGCCCCACACAGTATTCCTAAAGTGCCCCACATGTGATTTTCCACTATCATGATCTGCACCCGATCTATTCAATCTGTCAGATCGGGAAAAAGACTAGTGTACGGGGACCGGGAGCATCGTAGCAGCAGCGTTGGGGTGACGGGGTTGGATCTGGCAATTTTACAGGTCGGGAGGAAATTTTGAATCTGTTGAAAATTTCTTCCCCATCTCCCCATCAAGATTGACCTACACTTATTTTGAATCGTAGTTCAAACGGGGAGAGCGTACAGTGTAAATATCGCGGGATGAGCGTAATAATTCCAGGATTTTCTGCTGAGCGTAGTAGGGCTCACACGGGTAAATAATTCCTCATAGAGACGTGTGTTAAAATTCTAATTTCAAAAAATTCTATAAAAAAGCTGGGAGAAATGAGGTGTTTCATCTTCACTAACCTGAATAAGTGAGATATTACCTTTCATCCATCAGATTGCCAGGGTGGGTTGTTCTGCTCTAATTCTGTCCAGGGGTCCGCAAAGCCAGACTACGAGTTCTTGTCACTCAAAAAATCACCTATTTTCCGTACACGTACCCAATGAAATATAGTCCCCTCAAATTCCATCAGATAAGCTTTCATCTTCCAACCAAAATGCAGTTTGTAGAGGAATTCATACTCAATATCTACAGATATTCAGGGGTGTTTTTTTTTTTGCCAAACTACATCATTGATTTTTAATTAATTTTTTTCTTCATTTATTTTGGTATCTTTGGTACGAATTTGTGAAGGGGTCTGGGACAGTCCATTTTATTTACAGGTGTGAGCCCTATAGTGGAGGTCATATTTCTTATTTGACTTTCAAACATCATAAATGTGTTTTTTATGATATTTGCCCCTACATCATAATATGAGAAATTACACTTTCAAGGATTATAAAGCTTCTCAAAGGGACACTTTTAGAAAATCATGCCCTTTAGGGTTTTTTTTTTAAATAAATCTTGCAGTTTTGATCAGTTCTTCATAAGATGAATACATAGATCCAGGCAGTTATCCTTGATTGTGGGTGTGTCATCATCACCTTATAGCCTACAAAGTACTTGATAAGACTTTGTTTTGTCAAACAGACTAACTTTATGTATTTTGAGCTGTTTCAGTGGTAGCCAAAACAAAGAAATACATTAAAATAACACAGTCATTCAAAGTTGTGTGATACTGATGATTGACTGCTATGTACTAAGATCTAGTGGCAAGAACATAATATTAAGAAAAGAAATAGTAGCAAGGCAGAGTTGAGGAGGGGGGGGGGAGTAGAGGAGAGAGGTAGAGAGAGGGGGGTAGGGAGGGGAAGGGGAGGGAGGAAGAGATTTGACAGAATACAAGATACACAATACAAGATTAACACAGTCATTCAAAGTTGTGTGATACTGATGACTGCTATTTACTAAGATCTAGTACCACAAGAACATAATATTAAGAAAAGAAATTGTAGCAAGGAAGAGTGGGGGGGGGGGAGTTAGAGGAGAGAGGTAGAGGGAGGGGGGTAGGGAGCAGAAGGGGGAGGGAGGAAGAGATCTGACACAATACAAGATACACATCTAGAAGTCATTCAAAGTTGTGTGATACTGATGACTGCTATTTACTAAGATCTAGTACCACAAGAACATAATATTAAGAAAAGAAATTGTAGCAAGATAGAGTTGGGGGGGGGGGGAGTAGAGGAGAGAGGTAGAGGGAGGGGGGAGTAGGGAGGAGAAGGGGGAGGGAGGAAGAGAGATCTGACACAATACAAGATCAACATAAACCAGCAGAGCTTGTATGGGATGAATACTTCCCATAGACTTGCATGTATTGCGTGCATTCTCTATAGGGCTCACACGGGTAAATAATTCCCCATAGAGACGTGTGTTAAAATTCAAATTTCAAAAAATTCTGTAAAATAGCTGGGAGAAATGAGGTGTTTCATCTTCACTAACCTGAAGAAGTGAGATATTACCTTTCATCCATCAGATTGCCAGGGTGGGTTGTTCTGCTCTAATTCTGTCCAGGGGTCCGCAAAGCCAGACTACGAGTTCTTGTCACTCAAAAAATCACCTATTTTCCGTACACGTACCCAATGAAATATAGTCCCCTCAAATTCCATCAGAAAAGCTTTCATCTTCCAACCAAAATGCAGTTTGTAGAGGAATTCATACTACAGCTATTCAGTTTTTTGCCAAACTACATCATTGATT